>JAXQQM020071255.1:0-80237 GCA_034641835.2 Pinus albicaulis | reverse complement strand
TGGAGTGAAATGAAGTGGAATGAAGTGGAATGGAATGGAGTGGGTGGTCACAAAACTTGTGAAATGAAAGAGAGATTTTTTTTTTTTGGAAAATATAGAGTGTCAGGTGTTCCTGATTTTCACCCTATATTTTCTGTATAAGACTGCCAATCAGTGATTGGTTTTCAGGCTTATACAATTTTTTTATTTTTTATTTTTTAAACTGAAAACAACAAAAGCTAGGCTGGTGGAGAAGAAGAATTCTTCTGTACCAGCCTGATTGCAGAACTTTCTTGAAACATTTTGACAAAATCCTCTTTTGAGAGTGGCTTATGATAAAATTTCAATCTATGGCCATTCACAATAAGAGGAGTTTGAAATTCATCAATGGTCTTGATTCTTACCACTCCATTGCTAAAGATCTTGTCAATCTCATATGGCCCAAGCCAATGAGTCTGAAATTTTCCTTGAAAATCTTTAAACTTGGAATCAAATAACGATGCCCAATCTCCTTCTTGAAACTTTTTCTCTTTGATGTACTTGTCATGCCATTTAGCTCTTTGATATTGAACTAGATCAGTTCTTAAAATTGCTTCTTGTCTGATCTCATCTAGCTCATTCAACTACTCCATTCTATGCTTTTGGGCTTCTGATAAGTCCATCCCCAACTGAACTGCTATCTTCAAGGTCTTGACTTGGAACTCAATGGGGAGCAAGACTTCTTTCCCATAAACAAGTTCATAGGGAGAATGTCCTGTTGTATTTCTCCATGTAGTTCTGTAGGCCCACAAGGCTTCAGGAAGCCTTTCTGCCCAATCTTTTCTATGTAGATGAACAGTTTTGGTGATGATACTTTTAAGAACTTTGTTTGTGGACTCCACTTGACCATTTGCTTGCGAATGGTAAGGAGTAGATCTTCTGTGCTTGATTTTGTATTCTTCCATCAATTTCTCCACCAAGTTGGATGTGAATTGGCTCCCCTGATCTGTCACAATTTCTATTGGAACACCAAAGCGAGTAAAAATATCCTCATAAAGAAAATGAACAACTGAATTTTCAGTAGCAGATACTAATGCTTTGGCTTCTACCCATTTAGTAACATAATCAGTACAAACCAATATATACTTCTTTTGTTTAGATGGTGGATTAATAGGTCCAATGAAATCTAAAGCCCATTTTTCAAGGGTTCAATGAGTACCTGTGGTTGCAATGGCATTTCATTTGAATGGGTAGGTTTCCCTACTCTTTGGCAGCTGTCACACCTTTTGACATATTGTTTTGCATCTTTGAAGAGGGAAGGCCAATAATATCCTAAAGAGAGGATTTTATAGGCCGTCCTTTTGTATGCAAAGTGTCCGCCGCATGGTTCATCATGACATGCCTTAAGAATATCAGGCATTTCATCTTCCCTGACACATCTTCTGATCACAAGATCTGGCCCTGTTTTAAACAATTTGTTAGAAATCCATGAATATTTTGAACTCTCCTGAATAATTTTTCGTTTTTCATTTGGAAATAAATGTGAAGGCAGTTTCCCTATAACCAAATAGCTAGCAATATCTGCATACCAAGGAGTCTTAATAGTTACTGCAAACAAGTATTCATCAGGAAACTTATCCTCTACAGGAGAATCTTCTTTAGTATTCTGAATCCTAGACAAGAAATCAGCTACTGTATTTTGTTTTCCTGGTCTATCCAACACAGTAATATTGAATTCTTGCAAAAGTAAGAGCCATCTTGTCACTCTGCCATTAGTAACGGGTTTGTTCATTAAATATCTAATTGCAGAATGGTCAGTATGAATAAAAGTTTCATAGCCTGTTATGTAATGTCTAAACTTATTAATTGCATGAACAACAGCTAAAAACTCTTTTTCAGTCACAGTATAGTTCAACTCTGTGGGAGTCAAATTTTTACTGGTATAATAAATGGAATAAGGAACTAAATATTTTTGACCCAACACAGCTCCTAGAGTTGTATCTGAAGCATCCGTAGAAATATGGAAAGGGAGTTTCCAATTTGGTCCTCTCAAGATAGGTGCTTCAGATATTCTTGTTCTCAAAGTTTCAAAGGCTGATTGACAATCAGGATCCCATTTAAATTCACAGTCTTTTGTAAGCAATTTGAAGAGTGGAGATGCTATTTTAGTGAAGTTTTCTATAAATCTTCTATAGTAACCAGTAAATCCTGGAAAACTTCTAACATCTCTTTGACAATTTGGAATAGGTAACTTGGAGATGACTTCAACTTTTGATCTATCAACCTTAATCCCATCTCCTGAAATATGATGTCCTAAAACAATACCTTCAATAAACATCATAAAGCATTTTTCATGGCTTAATGAAAGGTTTGTTTCTTTACATCTTATAAGAACTTTTTCCAAATTTTCTAATGCCCCTTCAAATGAATTACCATAAACTGTAAAATCATCCATATAAACCTCTACACAATCATGGATTAGATCAGAAAAAATTCCTAGTACTGCTCTTTGGAATGTTGCAGGTGCGTTGCATAACCCAAAAGGAAGTACTCGGTAGGAAAAATTTCCCCATGGACAAGTAAATGTGGTCTTATCTTGATCTTCAGGTGCTACCTGAATTTGATTATAGCCACTAAAACCATCCAAAAATGAAAAGTGCTTTTTACCCGCTAATGTATCTAATACCTGATCGATAAAAGGCAAAGGAAAGTGATCCTTCAAACTTGCTTTGTTCAATTCCCTGTAATCAATGCATACCCTCCATTTACCATTCTTTTTAGGTACTATAACCAGAGGAGAAACCCATCGGCTATCTGAAATTGGATAAATGAAGTTTACATTGAGTAGTTTTTGGAGCTCTTCTTTCACTATCTCCCTAAGATTTGGATTCATCCTTTTTTGAGGTTGTCTGATTGGTCTACTATTTTCCTCAATATAGATATGATGGATGCAAGTCTTAGGATCAATACCTTTCATGTCAGTATACTCCCATGCAAATGCAGTAGAATGTTTTTGCAAGATTTTGATTAATTCTTCTTGTTGTGACTTTTCCAAATGTTTATTGATATTCAATGTTTTTCCTGGAAAAATCTCAATAGTAGAACTACCAAACTCTTCCATAGAGTAAAGAGACATTTGTCTTGATGATAAATATTCTATGTCAGATTCCAACTGAAATTGTGTGGGGTCATATTCTGAAGATATCTCAAAATTTTCTAATGCGTTCAGAATTTGACTATCCTCACTGATTTCAGAAATGGTAAAGACAGGTTGTATAATGTCCTCATCATCAACCCATTCATTGTCTCCTACTTCTGTGATTGCTTTTGCTGGAGGATAAAAATTGAATTTCTTTGTCAAATTACCATTAGAAATGTACATATCCCCAGATCTACAACTAATAAAACCATCAGCTGTGGCTAGCCAAGGTCTTCCTAAGATAAGTGGGTGCCCTCCTAGATTACTCTTGGGAGTAAAAATCATAAAATCTACTAGATATTCCCAAGAATCTAAGGAGACTGAAATATCTTCTAATACACCATCTGGTTTAATAATTGATCGATCTGCAAGTTGCAGTAAAGTAGGTGTAAAAAGAAGGTTAGGAAGTTTTAGCTGGTCCATAGTCTGTCTACTCATAATGTTGATAGCAGCCCCTAAGTCAATCAATGTGTTTGGAATTTCTATCCCATTTATATGTGTCTTAACAATTGGACTTCCTGGATCTACATACTTCTGCATGGTAATTTTTACCATCATGATATCTGCAATTTTTCCTACCAGGTGGATTCTTCTTGTCTCTTTTAGTTTCCTTCCTGGTCTTTTGAAACTTAACTCCTTTATTGTTTTTGCTAGAATAGGAATCTCTCGAATGGCTTGCAACAAGGGAATCTTGATACAAACATTCTTCAATTCATCTAGAAAATCATAGTTAGGCAACAAGATTTGTTTTTCCACCCCCTTGTCAATTTGTAGTCTTTCAGGAAAAGGAGGTGTAGATGAAGATGCAGGTTGCTCAACTATAGGAGTTGTGGGTGTTAATTTTTCTTTTTCTTTTTGAATTCTTGAATTTTGAAGAGATTCTTCCTCAGAACTCTTATTGTTTTCAAGAGAGTCCTCCTCAGAGGTATCTTGTTCTTGAATATCTATAGAAGGTTTTTCTAAAACTCTACCAGATCTGAGTTTTACATCGTTGAGAGGAACAATCATATAGGTAGGAAATTGTTGTCCTTCTACCATGTAAGTATTTTGAGGATTTTTATTGTTAGGATTTGGCAATGGCTGAGCTGGAAGTTGATTTGTCTTTTGTTGGTATGGGAGCATGAGTTGAGGATTTGGATTTTGTTGAAAAGGTTGTTGTTGTGGAAATGGCAATGAAAGTTGTGGATTTGGGTTTGGAAGTTGTGGAGCTTGTTGATTTTGAAAAGATGGAGGATATTGATAAAATTGAGCAAATCTCCCATAAGGATTTTGCATACCTTGTACCCATAACTGATATGGATTTTGAGGTTGGGGCCAAGGTTGTTGCCAAGGATTCCAATTTGGTGGGGGTTGAAAATTCATAGGGTTGTTAAACCCTTGAGTTTGTTGCCCCTGCCAAGGTCTTCTTGCAACAAAATAGAGAGATTCTACTAAATTTGGATCTTCTTGAAAGACAGCTTTGAGTCCAGGAATTGAAGGACAATCCTTGGTCTCATGATTCTCTGAGAAAATCATACATGTTTCTACAACTTTTGCATCCAAGGGACATTCCCTTAAAGCATGTTTCTTCCTACATTTCGGACAAAGGATGGCTAAAGCATCTGTTTCTGCTTTCTGCTTGTTTTGGATTTTAAGGGTGTCTAGTTGTTCACTAAGGCTCCCTAAGATATCAGTTTTGAATTCATCAAGCATATTACCAATCTCTGCCCTACTTACTGATCCAGTTGCAGATTTGTTAGCCCTAATAAGAGAAGGATCCCTAGGCCCTTTTCTCGTTTTAGATTTTTCTCTTGAGAGATGGACACATAGTTCTGTTATGTCACGAAGTGGAAGTTGAGAAATGTCTCCTTTCCCCATCATGTTTAAAATATCTATCCATTCATCTCTAATGGCTTTTAATATGAGGGCTTTCAAGGTTTCATCATCTAAGTTGCTCATATTTTCTCTTTTCAAGTTGTATTGAAATCTTTCAAGTAAATCTTCCAAGTTTTCGTCTTCTTTTTGCATCATTTTGAATACCTCATCCTTGTGATTGGTGGGCATACAATAGTCCAAGTATCTATCCAAAAATGTTTGTTTCATATCATTCCAAGTCCTAATAGATTGAGTAGCTAATCCCATGAACCATTTCAAAGCAGTTCCTTTCAAAGTTGAAGGAAACAGTTTGAGTTTTTGAGAGTCTTCCATATAGTCATAAGTTCGGCACACAACTTCAAACTCAAACAGAAATGTTTCAGGATCCTCACTTCGCAATCCATAAACGTTAGGGAGGACAGATGGTGAGATATTTTTCATTTTTGTATGAGTTTCCTCATCAACTATAGGGAATCCAAACAAGTTGTCTCCTTCCCTATTTCTTCCATTATTTCCTTCACCATTGGTGTCTCCATTGTTTCCTCCTCTTCTACCTCTACCTCCAAATCCATCTATTATTTCCTCTGCCATGATAGTTTATTTAGAGTCCTTAAAGTCCTCTAGTTCTTCTATCAAGGGAGGATGAGAGGGAGTCTCTTCCTTTTCTAAATGAGATTTAGTAGGTGGTATAGGAGAATCCTCTAATTCAGCTGCTCCTTGAATTCCAAAAATCTTAAAGCTAGGAGTAGATGGTGGTGAATCTTGTCTATGCCTTGAAGAAGATGGAGTTGTGAAAATCGAACTCTTGGCTTTAGCTATAAACCTTCCCCTAGAATCTCTTGCTCTATGCATGTCATTTTTTTTTATTTTTTTAAAAAGTTGGGCTAATAATTCTTTTTATGATCTTCCAGGTCACACTAGGTGCAAGAAGAGAGCATACTTAAGAAATTACTAAACCAATAACTCTCTTTTCTGATCCTCCAGATCACACTAGGTGCAAGAGGAGAGCATACTTCAAGAAGTTATCAAGTTTTCCCTTCTTTTATTATTATTATAATTCCTCTAGTTCTTCTATCAAGGGAGGATGAGAGGGAGTTTCTTCCTTTTCTAAATGAGATTTAGTAGGTGGTATAGGAGAATCCTCTAATTCAGCTGCTCCTTGAATTCCAAAAATCTTAAGGCTAGGGGTAGATGGTGGTGAATCTGGTCTATGCCTTGAAGAAGATGGAGTTGTGAAAATAGAACTCTTGGCTTTAGCTATAAACCTTCCCCTAGAATCTCTTGCTCTATGCATGTCATTTTTTTTATTTTTTAAAAAGTTGGGCTAATAATTCTCTTTCTGATCTTCCTGATCACACTAGGTGCAAGAAGAGAGCATACTTAAGAAATTACTAAACCAATAACTCTCTTTTCTGATCCTCCAGATCACACTAGGTGCAAGAGGAGAGCATACTTCAAGAAGTTATCAAGTTTTCCCTTCTTTTATTATTATTATTTTTATTTTATTTTTAAGAAATTGGCTACCTAGTTACACTTCCCCGGCAACGGCGCCAAAATTTTTGGTCAATTTAGTGTGTCCTAAATTGCTACATTTAATTTGTCAATCCGGGATTCGTAAGCTGACGAAGTGTGGCGCACTATATGTGCAAGATAACCTATCTCTTACTTTTTTGTCGTTTTTGGATTTTTGTGAAATTCTAAAAGACAATTATGGAGAAAAATATTCAAGACAACAATGTCTTTCTAATGATTTTCCAAACTTCAAAAGAATTTTAAAAACACACGATGACAAAATTAATTCTTCAAATAAAATGGAATTGCATCACTACTCTAGTCAAACAAACAATGAACTACTGATCATGAAACTCATTATTCTTGCTGTTGTTCAAACATAAAAGAAACTATGCTGAAAGAAATCCAAAAGTTGCAACAAAGTAAATCTAAATCAAATTACATCAACTTATCTTCTGATCCCTCATCATTAGTCCAACTATGATTTTCGGAGGTAACCATAAACAACTTGAGTAACCTGATATCTAACTTGCAGAAAGTAAACTAATATCAAACTACACATTCATAATTCAATCCCTCACCATCAGTCCAGCTGTGGCTTTCGGAGGTAACTAAAGATGTCATGAGCAATTTAATATATCTAACTTGCAGAAAGTAAACTAATATCAAACTATACATTCATACTTCAATCCCTCACCATCAGTCCAGCTGTGGCTTTCGGAGGTAACTGAAGATGTCATGAACAATTTGATATATCTAAATCTAACTACTGAAACAAATGTGCAAGACTGAAATAAACAAAGCAGTACTAAAATTAAATAGAAACTAAGAAAAGTAAATTAGCAGTAGAACAATATCAATTCCATGTCATTAGTCAAAAAGTTATGCAAATGCCCGGGCTGCCTATTTATAACCTGAAACAAGAACACTGATCAGTTAACAATAACATAAAACATGAAAGATAGAAGTAAAATGTAAAGCATGAAAGATTATAAACAGAAATGAAGCACATATACCATGAAAGATGCAATGTATAAACATGTGAATAAATTATGGCACAATGAGCTTAAAGAAATAAAACAAGAACTATACAATAATGCACAAAACCTCAGCATGTGCAGGGGCCCTCTACACCAGCCTTGGCAACAGACTTCAAGTACGAATTACGCTTGGAAACAGAGTCTTCTTATATATTAAAATGCAGTCATAACAGAAAGGTGATATTACGGCACAGTGGCAACGTAATTACATTACAGAGTTATCTGAAAGCTAATGGAGACTAATAAAAAACTAACTCTTATGCGTATGCAAACGCATTATTTATAACTGAAGGTGATGTAACTAATTTTTTAAAGTTTATGCTGATACAAAACACGTAAACCATTACGTCCAAAGATCTAGGATCATGGCCGCGTTGAGGAGTAAATTTATGAGAAGTGGATGCTGGATTCGGCTTATGGAGCCGTGTACAAGTGTTTATTTGTCTCCCGCAAGTTGGAAACGGCCATATAAATCTCCACGTGACGAGAAACAGAGTCCTGTCACCGTGGGACTCTATGGTTGACTTCCACTTGGCCACCTTTGACCGCAGCCTCCCTAGATGAATTTGCTCGAGCCAATAGGACACGATCCATGTCCACATCATTTCTGACTTGCCCATGTGGCTCGTTTTACCTGAAGACACCTGTAACATAGAGTTTCACAAAATGGCTGCGGAAAGTTGCAGCAGCTGCGGAAAGTGGCAAGATTCCGCAACTAAATGAGCAAAATCTAAATCAAACAGCAGACACAAAAATATAGTTAAAAACCATTTTAGATGCTCTTTTGCAATTAATATACAATGATATTGACAACGGGGAAGGTTCAGGTGAATGAAAAAGGTATAGAAAGGTGTATGGAAAAGATGCAGATTTGGGACTCAACACTTGTTAAACTTTTGCCACAATTTATGAAGAGTCAAATTGTTTAAACTTGACTCATTCATTTTTCAATTTCATGTTGTAGAATAGAGAATAAATATCTGGCCAAACAGTTTAATATTGGCAGATAAGTAGATAGGTAGAGTAAATAAAAAGGAGCTCAACAGTTTAATTTGAGCCCTTGGATGTAATAAGTGTAGACTTAGGTAGGCTTGCCATGTAAAAGAAAAAAATATTGATAAGGGTTTGCCAGTCTAAGTGCACCCAAATAAATAAGGAAAAAATGCTAGGTTAAAGTAGGGAGGGTAGGTAGATGGTGTTGCAAAATTACTTGTGATGGATAATGTCTTTAGATGTGTTAACTTTTACTTTTATCACATGTATAAGACAGACATTTCACTTGATGCAGTTCAAGCAAGACAAAGTCAAAATTATTAACTTCCCTTCTCATTTTTCCTTAAAGATTTTACTAATTCCCCCTGAAGTATTAAGGTCTTTGAAAATTAAAGGGGCTTAGAGCATTTCTCTAACTTTTGGAGGGACCGGACCCTCGGCTCAATGATTTAAGAGCCTAAGTACTTAGAATCATCCATAAACCATTCATTTGATTTCATAAACTCATTCCCTAAGTGTAAATTTCTACTTTACTTAGGAAAATACATAACATCACCTAAAAAACCCCTTTTTCATCTTTAGCCTAAGTTTGAATATATACGTGAAATGTTTTAACTTGGCGCTTTTCATTTCATAAATCATATTAACTTTAACACATAGTATATAACTCCCAAAAAAAAATTCACCTTTTTCCTGTATTATTTAATTATATATAAATCCCCAAAGTATTATATATTCCCACCCCGGTTAAATATAACCATAAATGCTATTTAAAAGGGATTAATATATTTATCTGAAATTTATTAATAACAATCCCCGCCATATCAATAAGGGTTAATTAATCCTCATGATTAATTAATAACTTGTATCCACCAATAAAAACACCCTCGATGAGATTAATTTATAATAAATTACATTGGGCCTGCCTGTTATCCTCCTGTCATCTCGACACCCCAACCACCGTCTGATCAACTGATCTCATATCTACGGTCGACATCAATATCGCTAGCCATCCACGTCCAAACGATAACACGCGATGGCCAAGCGGTTTTCTAAATAGTGTCGTGCCACGCTTCATTCATCGTATGGAATCGCTCGCCCTCCACCCGATACCACTTAACTCCAAAAGCGGTGCAATCGTGTACCGCTTACCGCCTCCCACTAACGACAAAACTTCACATCGTCAAGTTAGCACCATCTATCCACTATTCATTCAAAGCTTACCCGCCAATATCAACCGTTTACCCATTTAAACACAAATACCCTAGTGTTGCTCATTTTCACCTGATTGTGCAGTAAAACCCTTTGTAACCCAGTTGCGCCACCTAAAGCCTCTGTTAACCAATTTGAGCATGGTTTACCTCCCAAAAATCATTCCAGATTCACTCTACAGACCTCTCAACATCAAATGATACCTTTTCGACCTCCCCTGCAAACCAATACTTTCTTAACAATTTGTTTTCTTTTACAAGTGATCAAGAGATCACATCCTTGGATAAAAAATCTTAATACTAGTCATAATACTTGTTTACTCCAAGAGTGTTATCAAATCTATTCAAACAGAGATGGAATATAAAACATACAGTTGAAAGACAAGCAAAGGAAACAGGATATTAAACAAATTACTGTTGAAATAGACAGTAAAAACCTAAACTACACATTGAAGGTAAAAGGAAATAGTAAAGAATGGTTAAATAGTATTAGGACTAAAGTGTATCATATTAAAGACCAAGTCAAGTAAATTAGCTAACATGAAGATAAACAACATTGAAGACAGTTACAAAACAGAACATACAAGTTCATGACAAAGTGAAGACAGATAAAAAATAGAGCGGTAAAAAGTAAAAAGTATATAGTAAACAGTGAGAATAAACATGAAAATATTAAGGGTTAAACAAAGATTAAAACACTTTCACCAGCCACAATGAATTTTATCCAAAGTGAAAGTAAAACAGTCAAAAGAACAAAAAAGTGAAAAGATGAAAAACACAACAAGAAGGAACATTTTTGCAGACATTTCATGTTTAAGTCATTGTTTTGCAGAAACTATTGTGATCACTCCAAGATGAATTTTAAAAAACTGAAGGAGTTTTATGTTCTTAAGAGGACCATCTACGAAAACCTCTCTCACTTTTCTAACAACTATTATGGTTTTGGAAATATTAAACAATGTTGGAAAGCACTTTTTGCAGAAAATTCCGGTTAAGTCATAATTTTGAAGAGAATATTGTGGCCAATCCAAAATACATCATACAAAACGGAAGGAGGTTTCTTTTCCTAAGAGAACCATCTACAAAAACCTATCTCAGTGTTTGCATAGTGATTTTATACTAAGAGATATATGCACATCTTTACAGGCTATTTTTCAGACTCTGTAAAACTCTGTTTTACACATCGTTTTGCAGAGACTATTGTGCACAGCTGGTGAGGAATTTTTGGAAACTGAAAGAAGTTTATCTCAAAAACATATTAATATACAATAACCTCTTTTAAATTTTACATATCTATTACGGATTGATAAATAAAAAGATATCATTTGACCCCAAGTTTGCATAATTGTTGGAGCAAAATACACAAAGAAAGGAAGCAGTTAGCGACTTGGATGCGTCATCATCAACTAAGAGTTGGATCAAATTCGAATTATCCTCTTTGTCATCACCTATCCTTAAAAAATAGTGCCAAATAGATGCATTATTTTGAGTGCCTTTTACTTAAGTTCTATTTATGTAAAATAGTTGGAGATATTTGTGAACTAATCTTGATATTTTTTCAAGATATTTTAGTTTAGGATTTGTATAAATACTTCAATCTTGGAAGTATTTAGGGTGGATTCTTATAATTTGATGAAAAATTGAATATTTTGGAATAAAGAGCTTTGGAGAAATTTTTCGTGGCAAAATTGGACAAGGAATTGAGGCAGAAGACTTTTCTCAGGATTCATGTGTCAAATGAAGGATCAATAAGTCATTTCTATCTCATGTTTTGAAGTTTAATATTTGTTTACAATATCATCTGTGTTTCATTATCTTAATATTTAACGAAAATGATTAAATCAGAAAGTACTTAGGTGTAATCTGATTTCAGTCGTTATTATTCTAAATGTTTTCTTCTAAACTAGTTTAAACAGTGAATTCTCAATTGCTCATGTTTGTCTAGTTCATACATCTTTGGTTATTTAGTAAAGAATATTTAACTTCTCTTTATTGATAATCAATCTATTTCTCTTCTCTTGAATGTGTTGAAAGATTCTTTATTTCCTTTCACTCGTTTGAATTCCATTTCATTCACTTTAGATCTATAATTGTTTCTAGTTTGATTATCTTGCCCTGATAAACCATCTTTTGTTAAAAAACTTAAGCCAGTGAAGCCAATCCTTTGAATCCATTAGCCCAATGGAATGAAACTACTTGATCTTATTCTCAGCTAAAAGAAATCCATCAACCCAAACAAAATCAAAACCCTTGGACTTTATAACTAGCCTAATATCTTAAAAAACAAAGCTAAATTTTATAGAGAGAGCCCTCTCTGGGTACAGATTGGCTAGATTCTGTACCTGAAGGTTGGTTTGTGGTTGTTGGAACACCTAATCCTACATGGGTAGGTGCGGAATGCGAAAAGTCACAATGGAGTCCAAGTGACCTTGGAATGTGAAACCAAGAGTCACACCATTGTACTATAAATGTACATCATGTATAATGGAAAAATAAGAAAGCCTCACGCTTATCTTTCATTGTGTGTTGAGTCTTGTGTGTGTGCATTCTTCTCCTCATACACCATGTGTGTGCTTCAACATGGTGTTTAACATGGTATCAGAGCGGGCAATTGCTGGCCCTACTCCAATTTCAATGAGCCATTTGTGTTTATGGCCTGTGTATATCTGCAATAATTCTTGACATTTTTGCAGCATTTAGAGACTTTTTGCAGCAGTGTTTTTGCCACATTAAGAAAGTGGTTTTGGAGAAGGAGCAGCATTCAGAAGAAAGAGCAGCATTCAGAAATTGATTTTGAAGAAGAGCAGCAGTGGTGTTGAAGAAGCACATCTGAAGGTTTTCTAAATTCTGATCCTTTCTCTGCATTTTCTGCCTTTAAATCTACTTTTGAAGAGCTACTGGAATACTGTTCAAAATGAGGTTTTGAAGAAAAGTTTTGGGTTTTCAAGCAAAATTTCTGAGTTTTTCATTGAAAAATCTCTGCAAGTTTCTGGGTTTTTAATGGAAGAGATTTCTGAGTATTGTTAAATTCTGCATTTCTCTGCTGCTGGAAAAATCATTTTTTCAAGTTTACAAGTTCCTGCAAATTATTCTACCGTGTATCTAGAAAATTCTACTCTATTTTTGAAAGAAGAAAAATCTGCTGCTGTTTTTAAATGGAATTCCTGCTCTACTCTGCTGTTTTAAAAAAAAAATTTTAAAAAAATAAAATAAAAAATTTTGCAACATCCTGGCCTCTCGGCCCCCATCTCAACCCTGCGCCTACATTCCTACACTTCTTCACTACCCACCCTCACTCCTTTCCCACAGGCCCTTATCCCTCCCACTTCTTTCCACAGGCGCTCCCCTTACCCACGCACTGTCACACTCCAACTCTCCTGCAGCATTTCCCCTCTCAAATGCTCATACCTCACCACTCTCCAACTCGACCCCCGCCCCTAACATACGCTCAACCCTTAAAATTCTCTCTGCAACTTTACAATGCCCCTACGCATTGCACTCACCATGCTCTACCCGTGTCCCTCAACAGTTAACCCATACATTACTGCACACAACTGTTCCCTTACCACGCACAGTCGTTCTCTCACCAGGCATCTTGGCCTTACTCTCCCACGCCTGTGCTACAACTCTTTGCATTTCCCTATCCACACTTACGCCGCACTCCCATTTCCCTTAACACTCCGCCCTCAGCCTGCTAACTCCGCCCTCGGCATCTCGGCCACAAACCCGACCCCCCTCGCTCTGCTATACTCCCTTCCCTTCCCTACGCTCGCCCTCTCGCTCGAGCCCTCCCTCGTGGCATCTCCTACACACCCTGCTCTACGCCTAACACCCTTCTGCGCTCCCTCATCACGCCTCCTCCTTCGAGTCCTGCAAACACAACCCCGCTGCCTACGCCCTTGCGCTCTCCCCACGGCCTTTCGACCTCCCTCCCTCCATCCAGTTATTAAATCTGCCCCCTCCCTTTTTATTAAATTTTGGTTTTTAAATTTTTCACAATCCCCCCCAAATTAAAAATATGCCCTTCCATATAAATAAATTCCCTCTATTTTTAACAAATTTCATTTTTTTAATTTTTAATTATTAAAAAAAAAAAAAAAAAAAAAAGCCCCTTCCCTTTTTTTAATAATCCCTTTTCTATTAACATTTCTTTTAGTTTTTCCACCCCCATCTCTTTTTTAAATTCCCTCCCTATTTAAATTTTTTTTAATTAATTTTTAATTTAAAAAAAAAAAAAACAGCAGAGAGAGAGAGGAAAGAGAGTTATGAACAGCAGAAAATGGAAAATGGCATATGAGGAGCACATGGACTGAAATTTGCAGATTTGACATTGTGTGATTTGTGGCATATACATAAGGGTGATTTTCTGGAGAATTTTACATTTGAAGACAAGTTTGCCATCATTGAAAATAGCTCTTTGAAGAAAAATTTCAGCTGCCTTAAAGGCCTCTTGCATAGTGTTTTCAGCTGCACATTTACACATATTTTGCAGAGATTTTGTATTGAACTCACATTGTGAGTGAATTTCCCTCTTCATTCATAGTTGGAATCAGTGTATTTGTGTTGAAAATTTGTTGATTGCCCTCCATCATTTGAGGAGCACACTTTGTACTTTGAGAATTTCTTGAGTCATTTGTATTTGTTGTTGAAACACATTGTAAACGGGTGCATTCTCGGTTGAAGCCGACACCCTTTCATTTTTTGAGCCTAAGTTGTTGAAATGGCTAAAATAAATGAGGCATTAGTGTTGTTGAATAGCCTCATTCATTCCAATGTTGATGATATGATAAAAATGAGCAAGGATGCTCTTTGTAAATTCAGATTTGTTTACAAGATGCACAAGAAAAGATTGAGTTTTTGCAGTTGGAAACTCAGCTTCAGCAAGAAAAAATTCAGCAAAAGAGTCACCATTCTAAACCTGTTTCTGTTCAGAACATTGTGAAGGACTCTCATCAGAAGAAAGAAGATAAAGTTCCAGTTGATTCCCATTCAGTTCCTTGTACTAGAGCAGGTGTACATGCAGATGCAGTAGTTCAACCTGCACTTCTCAAGCCCATCATCAAACCTTGGGAAGAGCTTGTCCACAACAAGCATCGAACTGGTCTTGGATATGACAAGGATGTGACCTTTCATATTCCAAACTACACCAAGCCAATCATATTTCAAAGTGATGGATTCCTATATGACAGTTCACCTGCAGCTGTTCCAGATCCTGCTCCACTTCCACAACAGATTGAGAAATGCCAACACTGTGATCGAGTTGGCCATATGAAAGATCACTGTTTTGATCTTCATCCATGCAAGCAACGTAGTCGGCACACCCATTCTTGAGAAGATGTGAGACACAAGCCTCCTACTGAGAACCAAGATTCATTTTGGATGGATAGCTTCTTGGCAATGGGCATCCGGCCAAGAAGATGCTGCGACATGTTAGAACTTTCTCCACGGATATTGAATGAAGCTTGCGGTTGAGTTTTCGCCATCATCTCACCTTGTCCACGGCAGTGAGGAAAATGTGTGGTCATGTACAAACGAAGCCGAACGGACCCGAGCGAGCACGAGCCACAATTGGTAATTTGGATTCAGAGGTATAAACGGATGGTACAGTGGGGCTAGGCATACCTTCGGTTGGTGGATAACCTAAAACCATCATTTTCGGTTGGTGGATAACCTAAAACCATCATCTTTGGTTGGTGGATAACCTAAAACCATCATTTTCGGTTGGTGGATAACCTAAAACCATCATCTTTGGTTGGTGGAAAACCTAAAACCACCACAGGTCGTAGACCTCCCTTCTTTTAGGTCGAAGGTCTCCCCTTTTTATGAGGGACAATTCCTCTAGCAGAAGCTTTTAGCTTCTTGCCAATTTTGGAAGAGTTCCGGGAACTGCAACAAGTTTTGAGTTCTAGTGTTTGTGGTCATCCTAAAACCACCTCTTCTTTCCAACATTTCAGAGAGTTGATTCAGCCCAAGTGTTGCCATGTATACTTTGCAGATTTGTATTACAACTCTTCTTGGACTCACACATACCCCTTCGGATTAAGGGGGGATGTTGGAACACCTAATCTTACATGGGTAGGTGTGGAATGCGAAAAGCCACAATGGAGTCCAAGTGACCTTGGAATGTGAAACCAAGAGTCACACCATTGTACTATAAATGTACATCATGTATAATGGAAAAATAAGAAAGCCTCACGCTTATCTTTCATTGTGTGTTGAGTCTTGTGTGTGTGCATTCTTCTCCTCATACACCATGTGTGTGCTTCAACGTGGTGTTTAACATGGTATCAGAGCAGGCAATTGCTGGCCCTACTCCAATTTGAATGAGCCATTTGTGTTTATGGCCTGTGTATATCTGCAATAATTCTTGACATTTTTGCAGCATTTAGAGACTTTTTGCAGCAGTGTTTTTGCCACATTCAGAAAGTGGTTTTGGAGAAGGAGCAGCATTCAGAAGAAAGAGCAGCATTCAGAAATTGATTTTGAAGAAGAGCAGTAGTGGTGTTGAAGAAGCACATCTGAAGGTTTTCTAAATTCTGATCATTTCTCTGCATTTTCTGCCTTTAAATCTACTTTTGAAGAGCTGCTGGAATACTGTTCAAAATGAGGTTTTGAAGAAAAGTTTTGGGTTTTCAAGCAAAATTTCTGGCCATACTCATACGAAGGATCACTTGAACATATGAGAAGAAATTCACTATGATCAAATTCCCTTTGGTCACCTAAGAATATTTCATAAGAGATTTAGGCACATATCAACAAACTAGGTTATTATCATATCCCTAAATTAAACCATTACACATAATCAACATATCAAAATAGCTCAAACATATAAACAATTTTCAATCAGAAATATGAACCAACAAGTTACAAATAGTATCAAACATGTAAAAGAACTATATTCATGGTTTCAACACACATAAGCCTATATCAGATCCAATAGTGAGATCCAAAACATTCATTTGTATTCATTCCCGGAACATACATTCAGTGTTCTACAATTGTATCTCTCTCTCCCATTCTGGAATCCAAACAAGGTCCTTAAATTCTCTCCTGATGGAGTACACAGAAAAAATGACTTTTCGGCTACCATGTCTCTTCACCTTCCTCACTGTTGGGATGTCCTGCGACTTGGGAGCAACTGCGACATGTGACTTGAGTGGAGTCGCAACCTGTGACTTAATAGCTTCTGCGACCTGCGACTTGATAGCTTCTGCAACCTGTGACTTAACTGCCTTTATGAATTATAAATCTAGTTACTTTCATGGGAGCATTTTTGTGATAGAGAGGACTGGGATTTCAACCTAGTGATGCTCCTTGAGGTAGGTCTGCCAAGCTTGGTATTCAGTGGATATTGGGTTGATTTGAGGCATCTCCTCACTTAGCCTGTGCAACCATTCATGTGCATCCAGAACTAGTGTGCACTTCTTCGTATTGATCTAATTGGAAAACGAAGCTAGCTTGGTGTAGATCCTAACCAGTGTGACGATATACTTAATGATGTTCTTCTAGGTGGCTGGGAGGTCCTTTGAGTTGGTTGCCTATCGGATTGGATCAAGGAACAACTGAATATCTTGAAGCACTTCCTCTCGCACCTTTTGTTGGGTCAGGGTACCCATGGAAGGTATGTGATGCACTTCCACAATCGAGTCCATACCGCTAATGAGATGCTTATATGTGGTCATCACCTTGTCCACATCCTTCACAACTTTATTTATGGATTGTAGTTTCATTCGGATCTGTAATTTGTCATTTTCAGTGCGGATCCAATCCTTCTTTGGAAGAGTGGCAGGGGCCTATGGGTATTTTTTAGACCATTCTAGGATGCTTTCAAGTGTTGTAGAGGCCTCTTTTATCTGGGGTGGACTTTTTCCTCATTTCTTCTTGCACTCCTACCAAGGGAGCGACTTTTTTCCTCAACCTTATCATTTATTCATAAACTTGTATCATAGTCTTGCCCAAGATGTTTAAATCTCCTTGAATGACGAATTTTAGTCTCTTGGCTTGAGTTAGTGTAACTTGGAGCTTTTGGTTTTCAGTTTCCAAGGCTTTCTTATCCTCTTCTACCTGAGTGATCGTCTTCTTATATATACCAAACATATTTTGCAGTAATAATATTTCTCTACTCATTATGTTGACGTTTTCTTCTATGGCAGCTATAAAAGAAATTTCAGCAGATTCTATCATTATGGGGTTTATCTTGGTGTCTAGGGCTATGTCCTTTTCCATGGTTACTGCCACAGGCTTGGCTGGATTCCAGGCAAGAAATTTTATTCTCTCCTGCATGATACTGTCAGTGTATTGATTGTAAGATAGTCTTGTCATATCCAGTACATCATCTTATTGTTCCTCTGAGATACCAAGTTCTAAAAATGGGAGGTGCCCTCCCGTTATGGGAGTTGCTAGAGGTATTTCAATAGGTGGCAAGTCTACCTGCTTTGCGAGTTTCAAGGGCTATGACCTTCTCCCCTCTGCATCCTTAGATGTATCTTCCCATTGATTTTGAGCTTCCTCTTCCTCCCTCATTTTTTCTGCTTCTTCTTTGTCATGTTCTTGCTTCATCCTATTTTCCGCTTCCCTTCTCTATTTTTCTTCTTCTTCTTTCTTTCTGTGAGCCTCCTCTAATTGCTTTTTTTTTTTTCATCCCTCTTCTTCTATTTATTTTTTTCTTCTGCGTGTTGCTTCTTTTGCTTCTCTTCTACCTGTTTCCTTCACCTCTCTTGTTCCTTTCGTTGTGCCAGAGCATCTTTGGTTTTCTTAAGTTCTTCTTCTCTTTTATTTTTCTCGGAATTTCGTTGTGCTTTGGCCTATTTCTCTCCTCCTACTTATGGATCCTCAGGAGGTTCATTACCCATGGTTTTTCTATGCTTTTTGGGCTGATAGGATGATTCTCCTCCCGTTGGCGTTTTTAATTTCGTGGCATCCTCTCTCTCTTGTAGGGTTTGGTCATCCTGAGATTGATCTCCTTGGTTTCCATCCAAGTTGCATTCCTCTCCAGGAGTTGTCTCCTTGAGTGCATTATACTAGTTCTTGACTTCAACTTCTACGATGCTCTTTGTGTAATAATAAGTCCAGTTAAACATAGATCTCTTGTAGTGTGCAGGGATGATCCTTTCAGGGTCATAGGACCAAAAATCTAAGTTCACAAAATGGAAGCCCTTTAGTTGCTTGGCTTCCACTTCCACTTCCTTGAAGTCTTTGAATATGCAGGCACCAATGGTGAATGGGAGGGTAGGCCATGGTTTCTTATTGCCTTTACTTAGTGTCTTGGAGAAGTCGTGCATCATTTGGTAGCATACTTATTATAGTAGGAGCTTATCAGTAACAAAATTGGGCAATGCATGGGGTGCCTTGGCCGATTGAAAAACTCTGATGAAGGCGCCTTCTCGGATGGGGAACCAGTGTGCTACCTTAATGACTGTCTCCATGGCTCTTATGGACATGCAGGGTGGATATTCATTAAAGAGATGATGGTATAGTGTGGTGATAAACTTATCTCAGGTCACATCAATGTCTTGCTTATATTTACTATCCTAGAAAACATTTATATCCTTATGAATCAGTCCCCTGGTCATTGCATTCCAGTTACGTACCCAATCATCAAAGTTACACCTTGAGTGTACTCCATCTAGAAGGTAGGAAGCCATATAGAAATTCAATTCTAATCCTTCCTCTAGCACCTGTGTTGCTGATATATTGGCCATTAGAGCTTAAATTAATAGATGTGCCCAATTAAAGTGAGTGTTGTGGGTGGTGAATGCATACATGAGGGGAACACATGCCCAACTAAAGGTAGTGGCATCCATTCGGCCATACATCTGACACATCATGGCTATGAAGAGCCTATGCACCTTCCTTAGACTCTCAGCCTTATATTACTGATATTTCTTTCCTTTGAACTTTTCAAGGCCTTCCCACTAGCTCGTCAGGGTGTCTTGTATCGGCACATCATGTGTTGCGATCCACCGGGCATTGAATAATTCTTATTTATTCAAGAGTGAATAATATTCTTCATCATCCCCTCTGATGAAGTTGGCGAAGGCTTTTATACCTAGTCTCGGATTACCCAGAGCTTTGAATCCACCTTTTGGAGGATCTATTCAATCATTTATGCACATAGGAATATTGGCGGGTGGGCCGCCACATAATGCAGTTTGGACCTTTTCACATGTATGTATACGTGTCATTCCATGACATCTTCTGGGAATTCATGCTTCGTGAATTCTTGGTAGAGTTCATACCAGGAAATCTTCGCACCTTTTCCGAATACATAGGCGATGTTCCCATAGATGGGAGTCGGTGGAGGAGGCATGTCACCCTATGATGGATCTATTTCTGGGCTCTTATGCCTTCTGTAAATTGTCGGGGGCCCCATGTCGCTTGAGGCTGAAGATATATAAACGCACTCGAATTTAGCTTCAATATTACCTAGCATATTCAAAAAACTATCTCATGATAAGATGGATGGCATGGAGGAAAATAGAAAAAAAAACTTTGCAAAGCCAAATAGTGTCCTAGCCAGTCGGGGAGGCTAAGTGATCAGCAGGATGGGTCACACCAAATAATCTTAGGTCGTTGTGACTTGCATCAGTTGCAAAGGTTCCAGTCTAGAAGGGATGTGACCTGGCGACCTAGTTGCAGGGTCGCAAGGTTGCATCCACGTGAACAATCATGACTTTGCAACTTTGTGACTTGGCGACCCAACGACTAGGTTACGAGGTCGCAATGTCACGGATTCGCAAGGTCGCATTAAGGATTTTATGGGTAGAAAGATAGGCCAATGCGACCTACGAGGAAATTGTAGAAAAATCCAAGAGAAGGAAGCAAATCAAGTTTGAATGGACCATAGGAGGTATAGGAAAGGGTATCCAAAGTAGCAGGAGGCATAAAAATGGGTCAGAACTGGTATGGGAGTGGCAGGATGAGAAGGGGTGAACAAGAGCCTTAGAGGGAAATGGTGTAAGGGAAAGGGTTGTTGTTGAGAGGATTCTAAAATAATTAATAACCTATCTAGGCGTAGGTAGGGTCAACAGTCAACAAAAACGGGAAATGTAGGAGGTTTCAACGGCTTACCTGGAAAAAATACACTCTTTTTGGCATATCAGATGCTTTGTGAACTCCGTCGCATAGGTTGAATGTGACCTAGGTGACCCTTGCTTATGTAAAGAGGTCGGACGTGTGGGCATTAATGGTGGTTGTAAGGTCGCATAGGAGGTTAGTTCCATACATTTGCGACCTGGCGACCTTACAACCTAGTGACCTAGGGGTCACTTCATCATGAGGTCACATGGTCGCAAAGGTAAGCTTCTAACAGAGTTTGCGACCTAGTGACCTAGCAACCTTGGCTAGGTCACTAAGTCGCTAAGTCACAAAATATCGAATATTGAGGGAAGTGTGACTTTGTGACTTTGTGACTTTACTTGGAAGAAAAACTTAAAGCAATCTTTTGATTTGAGGTTACCTATATAGGGTGGGATATTGAGGCCTAGGGCCAATGTTGGGAAACAAGCATGTCCTCATCAAAAGAAATAGGGGCTCTAAAATTTCAAACTGATGCCCAATTTCGAAGGGTGTTGTAGTGGCTACAACATTTGGTGATTCACTAATAGAACCCTGAATCTCTGCTCACGCTTAATATTATGGGGGGTGGGGGGAACTTATCAGGCTCTTTTTTCTACTTTCATGGGTCCCACTAGCCTCGTCTTTGACCTTTGTGTGTTTACTTCACCCGATTTCACTACGCGGAATGTTGTTCACCATGCCTTTTTTGTTCCTGGAGACCCAAAGAAATGGGTAAGAGTAACGTCATGTGCCTCAAGGGATTTAGTATAATTATTGGTCTCTTGTGTTGCTCCGCTGCCAGCGAGACTAAAGGGCCCTAGCGGGGTCACTGCCTAGGAGTTACGAACGTTTCTTCGCCGCGAGTGAGCCTGGTCGGTACCCTCAACGAGTCGCCACATTACCTCTCTATGGAGGAAGCCTTCCTCAATCCTTTACCATTATTTCGTGTGCTAATATAACTTACTTGTATGTTCTCAAGGCACGTATTTGTTTTTGCTCAAGGAATTTATTTTTACGTGGAAAATACTACCTAGGCAGATGAGGGATCTCGAATTATGATACTTTCAAGAGAGGTTCCTCCTGGTCTTTATTTGAAGACCTGTTGGGTTTTCCCGAATACCCTTTTTCCATTAGAGGTTAGCCCTTTTCCCCTTTCATCCAGTCACCTATTCCACCAATCACTTTCAACAATGATTTCCAGGTTGATGTGTAGGATTAGCTACTTTCACTAGCGTCCTATGACTCAGTCGATTTCATCCCACAAAGGGGTTATCAAAGATATACTTAGGAGACTTATGTTTCAGGGTTGACTCTTCGCAGGCACAAATTTAGGTACAACTTGCCTATTTAGTAACTACTACATTGATCCTTACAATTGAGGCATTGAGAGATGAAATTCTGGGGCCATGCTCAAGGCAAGACAATTATTGAAAAAAAAAAAAAAAAAAAAAAACATGACGAATATGATAAAGCAAAGAAAACAAGACTATGATACAGAGTGCAGAGACAACCAAGGGGCCATAAGGTGAAGTAATGTTTGAGGTCGTGGCCGTTCACTAGGAGGATCTCAATCCTCCCTTCTAAATTTTGGAGTCTATACGTGTATGGGCTAACCTTCTCTTTAATCTAGAACAGGCCTATCCACATGGCTTGGAATTTAGCTTGCTTTCCCCTCTCTTCGTGAGCCTTGTCCCATTTAAGGACAAGATCGCCAATTTCGAACACCGTTTTCCCGATGGATTTTTTGTCAAACCATCATTTTATTCGGCTTTGGTGAATGGAAATTTTTTCCCTGGCTTTTAGTCTTTCCTCATCTAGTTTCAATAGGGTATCTATGCAGGTTTGCAAGGCAGGGCATGGAATACCATGTGTTTCTTGGGATAACTGAAGGGCAGGAAGGGAAAGATTAGGGGGAAGGATGGATTCTTTCCTGTATACTAGGAAGAATGGAGAGGTTCCCAAAGAGGGTTTAGGTGTGACTCGATCAGCCCACAGGGCATTGTTAAGGGAATTGTTCTAGTTTCAATGTCGATCTAGCAGGGTTTTCTTGATGATCTGAATTAGGTTATTTTTTGTTGACTCGGCTAACCCATTCCCCTTCTGGCTAGTAATTGGAGGAATGTTTCAAGAAAATACCATTTTCCAAAGAAAACTCATATAGCTTAAATGATGAAAAATTTGTAGCATGATCAAAGACGAGAGAGGTTGGAACGTCGAACCTCTTCATGATGTACTGAGTATTGAAATCTATTACCTCCTGGTCGTTGATCTGGCATAATTTTATTTCTTCAACCCACCTCATGAAATAATCCGTGGTTTTGAGGATATATTGGTGTTTCTTGGAGGAGTGTGGAAATATCTCTCTGATCACATCCAAGTCCCACTACAGGAATGGTTCTTCTACTGCGATAGGATGTAATGGAACAGATGGTCAAGATTCTCTACTGGAATACTTTTTGCATGAGGAGAACTTTCAAACATAGGCATGAGCATCCTTAAATAGAGTGGAGCAATAAAAACCAACATGCATAACCTTTTGAGCTGTAGCATCTCCTGTGTATTTCCCTCTAGCTGGGCCATCTTATAGTTCCTTTAGGACTTGTTGGGCCTTGCTGGGTTCTAAGTAGTGCAGCAAGATGCCATTGTGATGTTTGTGGAACAACTTTCCTTGCAACATCTGAGAGGATGCAGCTTTGAGTCTTATTGCTCGTTTCTTCTTCGCAGTCAAGGTTGGATTCATGGTACCGTGACCGAGATATTGTAGGAGATATGTGTACCATGATGGAGAATTTTTTGGGAGCACGTCATCGGTCTGGTACATCTTTATTTCATGTTCTCAACACTCTTCATCATTATTTCGTGGGTTGGCAGCTTCAACATCCATTCGGCACAATCCTTGTCCCATTCCCATGTATGAGGGCTTGCATTCTAGGTCATATTCTTGAAGACATGCCATCTAGTTGCCTCGTCTCTCACCCAGCTCCTGTTGCACAAAAGGTGAGTGGGCTGTTGGGTGAGGTACAAACACTGTGACATGTTTCTTCAAAATATATGGCGTAAAATTATTGAATTCCTTATACACTACATATTCTTACTTGTCGATGTCCAGATAGCTCAACTCGGCACCTTCCGGCCCTGCACTCATGAAGGGTATGGGTCGTTCATTGTTTCTGCAGTCTTTCTGGGTAAGGACGGTTGCAAGTGATGTGTTTGACACAAAATGGTATAAGATAAAGCCTTCTCCGAAATCTAGGCTGTGTAGGGTTGGTGCTTCCATGATGAATTTCTTAATATTTTTTAGCGCTTCCTTCTCAGGTGAGTTCCATTTAAAATTTGTGTTCTTCTTAATCATATTCTGCATGGGTTTCATAATTTGTGCAAAGTCTGATATGAATTTCTGAAGGAAGCTCATTTTCTCGAGAAATAACTACATGGCCTTCTCACTACTTAGGGGAGAAATTTGGGCGTTAGCCTTTCACGGTCCGAGTCCACCACTATGCCATTTCGGGATATAATGTGGCCCAAAAAATTTCCTTCTCAGACCACGAAAATAATTTTCTTGGGGTTCAACGAGATTCCATACTTTTGACACCTCTTAAAGATCTATTTTAGGTGGTATAGGTGGTAATGCCTATGTTTGGAGAACATAGTGACATCATCAAGGTAGACCACCATGCTCTATCCCATAAACTCCAGGAAAGTGATGTCCATGGCTCTTTGGAAGGTGGACCCAACATTTATTAGGCCCAAGGGCATGTGCCTAAATGCGAATTTTCCCCACTTAGTTATGAATGTTGTCTTCAAACCATCCATCTTGGACACTAGTACTTGGTGGTATCCTAAGAAGCCATCAAACAACAAGAACCTTTCTAGACTTGATACGGTTTGAAGAATATTCTTTGTTAGTCATCAGTAATTTTTTCCTATGTATATGACTAAATTATTACCCTATATTTCTAGAAACAAAGTTCATGAACATTGTGAGTTCCAGAAATCTCACTGCCTTCATTATCCTTAAGATAATTTTTTCACTATTTCATCATCCCATCACATCAAGCTTAGCTCACACATCCTAGAAGACCAATCATGGGCTCATGTCACTCATTTTTTCTTTTTTGTGTCAGCTTTGACATCAATCCTATGTTTTTTTTTTAAGCCTAAAACCCCTCTACTGCTACCTAGGGCCACCAAACAACCGTCTCTCCTACATCTCCAGAAATGCCTCAAGAATTGATGGTCTCAAAACTATTTCTGTAGGCTCTTTAGATAAATCAAGTACAATGGATTTTGGATCTTCAATACATCAGTTTGTACAAAGCTCTGTCTTACACCTAAAGATCCTAAAGTCTAAGTTTTTAGTCAAAAACCAAGTCCAAGGAACCTTCCACTAGGTCACCTAGGGTTTCATAGGTCATAGGGTGGATTTGGTATCTCAAAATATTTTTTTTATCTGTAGAAGGATACTACATTCACAGAAAAAGAGGGACAAGTAACTTTGTCCAAAAAATGATCAAAAAGCCATTCAAAAAAAGGCTTCCTTGGCCTAAAACACAAATTTTGCAAGGGGCAGCTACCCTTGCTCACATTTTTGCAAAAAATATCAAGATGGCCATCATGCCTAAAAAGAGGTAAGTTAATAGGGTGAAATCATCACAAGAAGACCATCTACAGCAAAGAGAAAGGCAGCAGGCCTCTGACTAAAGAGAATCAGGGTTTTTGTGACTGATTGGAAAAAAAGTGTTGCCAATGCAAGAAGCCAATACAAGGACCACACGGGAAGAAGTCACCTCAACACCACGAAGTACACATTGAATATTTTCATAAATAATAAATTGATTTTGAAAGGTTATAAACAACTTAGAAGACAACACTATTTCCTTTTCTCTAACAGCCCTAAAACCTAGGGTTTTGGAAAAATGGATAGAACAGGTTCAAGATAGATGATAAGGCCTCCTTCTTAATAGCAGATGGCACCCAAAGGTTATCCAAGGTGTCCCTTGGGGTTTGTTAAAAGCATCACTGCTTCACCTGCACCAAAGAGAGAAATGGAAAAGAATATCAGTTTAAGGGGCTAACTTCCCAAATGTAGTCAAAATTCTTCAAAGTAAACAAAAGAAAGTGAGCATAGGGTTAAGTATCAAAGAGAGAAATCAAGTTGAAACATGAGGTTACTGTTCAGAAAATGAGGTATCAAACTCCAAAAATGCACTAATGGATCAAAGGAAAATGTACTATATGCACCTACAGAAAATCAAAAGTGGCCAAGTGAAACCATGGCATGGTATAATTTGTTTAAACTCTATGGAAAAATAGGTATGTTACTACCTAAAAAATCAGTAAAGAGATAAAAAGACATGTTCACGTCACCTACAATCAAAATGCCCAAAAAGGACACAAACTGTGTTTTCAATTTGTCAACGAAATGCCTAAATTAGTTTAAATAAATGCCCAAGCTTCCAAAAGGTAAAAAGGGTGAAAAGGATATCAGCATCAGCCAACCATCACCACAAAGAAGAAAAGGTGCCTTGAGAAAGTATCCAAAACATTGCAAAAGATAAAGGTATTAGTCAAAGAAAGAGATTAAAAACATAGCAAAAGTGGGTCTATAAGTTTAATTTATCTCTCTCAAAGAGGTATAAAGGTGTTTTCAATTTCATTTTTAAACTCATTCAACACCTTGTGAAGAGCAAGAAGAATTAAGGAGAAAAAGCATAATCTTTTGGTTGTTTCTGGGCAGATTGTTCAGGCGTTGCGTAAATCACCGGCGCTACGCAAACTCAGGTCGGTGATGTGCTAACAGGCCCCCTACCCATTCCAGTTTGAATGTCACTGCAAAAATATCACCGGGCGTTATGCTAACCCCGAGCTCTGCGCAAAAACAAGCCCGTCATGCCCAGGACCGACAAGAATGACATGGCCGCCCGATACATTGCATAAAAAATCAGGCACTGCGCTAAATAGGTCGCCCAACACCTCTACACGAGCCCTGCACTCCACCCGACACCTTTGCACAAACTACCCGGGTGCTACGCAAACTCGCTGCTCGACTCGTCTAGAAGATGTGCAGATGTTGCCGCCCACTCAGCGCCATGCTAATCACTACGCAGGCCTTGCCGGTGCTGCGCAAACAACCCAACTCAACAGCACGAGCAGGGCATTGTGCAAACACAAAAGGCCTCCAAAAGTCAAAAAACCCTTGCCCTAGTTCAAAATTTCATCCTCTGAAGTGCCTCCAAGGTTGTAGAAGCTCCAAAAAACTGGTAAGTGATATCCTCTCCTTGTCTACAAGAAATTTTTCAAATTAATTTTGGTCTTTAGTGGTTTTTAAGCTAAAAACCCTAGGAGGGTAAACCCTAGGTCATGCACACAAAAGAGCCCCTATTCAAAGCCTTATTGCAATCAGTTTAATGTCATATAAGAGTGTGTGAGTTAAAGTTTCTACAAACACAATTAAGAAGGGCTTCCTTAAAGCTCCAAAGCCACTAAACCCTAAAAACCCTAACCTCCATACCCCTCATTCACCAAAGCTTGACTCCATCCTTCTTCACCTTGTTTCATCAAGCCCCTATTTTCAAACCAGTGTCTCCCATCACCATGTCATGGATTGAAAACAACAGTGGTAGTGAAATTGGTCAAAGACCTGTGAGACCAAAACATAAGGGAGGAAAATTCAATAGATTGGAGCCTCAAAGCACAATAGCCATCACCTCCTCTCCTAGATCCTGTCATGATTTCAAAATACAAGATTTTTCCAATTTTTCAAAAAGGTCAAACATGTGAAGAGCCATCCCGAGCTTACAAGGCTCCTCATTCTCAACTTGCATAACAAGCACTCAAACCTTGCAGGAGTGAATTTTGAGATCACAACAGGTGCCATCTCTGAGGCCATGGGTATCCTAGCTATGGGTGAAAAGTGGCTTAAAAATGGAAAACTAGACAAAGGCTTCCTAGAGCCATTTATCAAAACAAGGCATAGAGAAGGCACCAAAATAGTTTTCCCTTTCTCACACCTAAAACATAGATATGCCCCCTTGATGTTGGTTATCATGAAGTACTTCACCTATGAGGGGAGGTACTCTAGGCTCTATACTTATCATCTCAGACTTCTCATGCATTTCACAGGGTTTAAGGTGCTAAACTTGCCTTATTGTCTCTATAGGTGCATGGAGAAAATGTCTTATGTTGTCTAGAGGAGGAATCCCACACAACAAATGCATAGCTTATTCCACCACTCCCTGATCAAGATGGTGGTATTACATCAGTTGGAGTAGCATGGTATACCTTGGGATGTTTTCATAACCCATGAGGACTTTACAAACCCACAGCCTCCTCATCAACCAAATCTTCCTTCCTCATATGCACAAGTACCCCCACCACAGGCAAACATCCCTTCCTCTCCTTCTCTTGGTGGATCAGGTGAAGTAGGAAGTGGAAATGAAGAATCACATGAAGATCTGGGTGAACGTGATGAAATCAGTGAGGCAAAGGCATAAATTAATGAGGAAGAGAAAGATGGAAATGAAGCAGAAGATGAGGGAAATAAGCACAACAGTGGTGAAGACAAAAGCAATGATTATTTGGAGGAAAGCAGTGATGGTAATAATACAAATGATTCAACCCAAAATGAAGAAAGTGATATTGAAAAATATTAACAAAGTAATGATCAAGGTGAAAGTGATGAGGGTCATCATGAGGCAGAGTACATGGACAGAAATGATGAATATGAGGATGAGCTAGCAGCTAGTGAGCAAGAGGTAGGGAACATGGAATCTGATGGAGGGAATAATGATGAAAAACAAAGTAGCGAGCATAGCCATGATGAAAGGAATATTGATAGTCAAGAAGAGGAAATCAGTAAGGTAGAAACATGATTTGATGATGGAGATAGTGGTAAAGAAAATTTCACTGATAGGACAGTCAGTGAGGGAAAGGACAACAAAGGAGAAAGTCATGATAGTCATGACAAATTCCATTACTGTCATGACACTAATCAGTCTCTTGCTGACAATGAGAATGAAAGTAACAGTGCATGGAATGATGAAGAAGAGGACACTAATGAGGAACTAGGTCAAAGTGAGGCAAGTGCAGAGGCTGATGATAAATTTAAAGATCAAAGTGAGAGTATATAAGGTAGTGAGGAAGATAACGATTATTATGGTGCTGAATGCCGAGAAAGCAGTGATCAAACTAAGCATGAGCTGATTGATAAAGATCATAGTAAATGTGAAGGAGCTGATGACAACACCAAGGGTCATAGCCATGATGAAAACACTTTCAAAACTACCATTACACCTCTTTCATGCACATATCAAAGGGGGTCAAGGCAAGCATTTTCTGCCTCCAAAAGGCAAGGGACCTTTTCATGTGCATCAACTCCAAGGCTTGACAAGGGAAAGGAAAATATGTACAAGGTTAGGAGAAGTAAGAGAAGCAAGAAAACTACTCAAGAGCCTCAATTTATTGACCTAGGCAGTGACACTGAAGATAAGTAGATGGCCACTAGACTGTTACTCCAAAGAAATGATGCTCAAATCAAGGAATGGGAGAGGGATTTTTGTATGGCCCAATACATCATTCAGTATTTTAAGAATGAGAAAAAACACTTCAAGAAGATAAAAAGGGGTTTGGCCCTCCAGAAGAAGATGACAAATTATTATGCCAAGAAGCAGAAGCTTGTTTATGCCAAACTGAAGGAAACCCTACTTCAAGTCCAAACCTTAAAAGAGGTAAAATAGAATGAAAACCTTGGATTTTTGGCTGAATATTCTCAGCAGTTTTGTAAGATCCCTTAGGGAGAGTGTCCACCAAATTTGAGAGGATTTGGAGAAAATTTTATTTTTTATATTTTTGAGCCTCATTTACACAACGCCACTAGCACTACGCAAATACATGGAGATTCACCAAGATAATAACTTGAAATTTTTATATTTCTCTCAACCTATACATCATTCTCACCAAATTTTAGAAGATTTGGAGCAGCTTTGAACCCTCAAAAGGTCAAAAAACCTCATTTTTTTCACCTTTTTGCCACTGTTTTGGGCCTGGCGTTACGCAAGTGAAAGTATGGAGATTTTTGAATTTTTTATTAGGCTACAAGATTTGGATCAAGAAAACACAAGCATTTCTGGAAATTAGACTAATCAGGCTTTCCAACGAGCCATCACAGAGCCACATCCGACATCAGGAAGGGGTCCAAAACTTGGTCACAAAAGACCCTATTTTCTGTTGGAAGTGGCGCTGCGCAAATGGGCTGTGTAGTGTGTTCTAGACCAAAACTCAACAAAACACACTCATTTATTGAAAATGATATTTTTGAGTTTTTCGAGGCAAAACACTCTAGAATTAGGTGCAAGAATTTATTATGGCATTTATTTCTTAGGATATTATGTGCCTTGAGACTTGCATGGTCTCTTGGCCATAAATGACATTTATGTGTGAATTTGACATATTCCTGCCTTATTTAGGATTTTTTTCCCTCTCTTGCTAAGATAAATAGAACATGAGGGAATCATTGTAAATGTTGGCTTTTTATGAACTTGGAGAGCAATACATGGTTTTTTATGAACTTGGAGAAAAAATTGGTTTTGTGAAGTTGATGAATGGCTTGCTTCGATTGATGATGGAGAAGCTTGTTTGCAAGATTCTGAATCTTGGTTAATGTTGATGTCTTATTAATTTGTTTATGTTTTCTTTTTATTATTATGTTTCACTCTTCTTAGTTTCTATAGAACAAAAAATTATAGGTTGATAAATGCTCTTTGAAGCACCTTAGTACTCCTGTTTGTTATGGCCTTGATGTTTTCCTCCACTGGGTGTGTTTGAGGAATTATTAACTACTCCCTAAGCCTCTTTATGCTTGTTTGTTTCATTTATGGATTAATATGTTGGTTAACAAATATGATTCATGGTAAGCCCTGCTTATTTGAGACTGTCTAAACTATGTCTTGGATCCTTTCTTTGAAGTATTGATTGCTAGGTTAAGTCAAAGAAATCTTGTTCTACTCTTGCCCTTTGTTCATGTTTATCATCTTGCCTTAGAGTTATTTATAGCTTGATCAACAATTTTTGTGAGTTCCCTCTTTTCTTGATTAAATTTATTGTGCTATCTTATATGTTTTCCCAAATTCTGAAGGTGAATTTACTAAAGTTAGAAGCTCTAATGCTTTCTATGTTTCACTGGAATGTTTATCTTGGATATTTATTTGTTTAAATTATTATCATTGATTAAATGGTTTTCCCTAGCTCATGCTTAGTATATTTTGCTAATAATATTTAAGACCTTGTTTTTCATAGGTAAATGACAAACGATACTTCACTTCCCTTTACCCTACCTTGTTTTTCCCAAACTTGATGTCCACCCCACCTCACACGTTACCTTAAGGATCCATTACCCTTGCTAGATTGGCCCTGCAACACACTCTGATTCATTATCAAGACACTCATGACTTTCATTGACTCCATAGCCCAATGATTCAAAGACCTCTCACTCCACCTATTCCACTTGACCATCTTACCCAACCGAAACAGTCAACAAACCCTACACTTAACAACTAGCCTAAAATCAACCATCTAAAGAAAACAAGAACACATCCTTTGCATCTAATAGATAGATCCCTCTCTGAGTCCAGAAAGGCTAGGTCCTAGGACTCGAAGGATTGGTTCCATGTTGCCCTGTCATTTGTTCCAATCTGCCAAATCACAGGACCCCAACATTATGGCGATCACAGTGGGACCTTCTGAGTATGTTCATGCTTAAATATTCCTTAAAAGATTCAAAAACCCTTGACTCATAGTATCTGGTGATTTATTTGCCACCTCATCTTGACACTAACATTCTGGAAATCACGGTGGGACCTTCTGAATCAGTGACAAACTAAGTATCCCTTAGGACTTCAGAAACCTTTGTTAAATCATAGAGAACTCAACTGATAGCCAATATTAGATCCTGTTTTTTTCAACATCTTAGTAAAATGATGATTCAACCATAGGACACTCTTACAAACCTAAAAAATATAAAAAGAAAAATCAAAAAACCCCAAAACATCCATAGATTGTTTTTTTTTTCAATTATTGGTGGTGGACCATAAACATACATCCTTAAAAACAACAAAAATATCCACCTGACAACTCCACTAGCCTCCAGTAGGCCTACTACTTCACTACTACTCATTTCACTTCTTGGATTTGTGTCAAGCCAACCTTGAGAATTTTATGAGACCATTTATCTACAGTGAGAGTTTACCAAACACTAAGAGAGGCCAGTCTTCGGAAAACAATCCTAAAAATTTTAAGCCTCTCTGATTTTTAAGTTTGAAATCTGGCTTCACATAGGATCAATACCATATCTCATCCAGACCCGAACCCTCCCAACATAGTTGATGACCCAGAGAAGATTTTGTGGCAAACTTCTAGATCTAGAAACTTAACCACTATTAGGACCATTTACATAGCAAGCTTTGTACCTGAACATGTTACAGCATTGCAAGATCCTCAATTTGACTTGCATCATACAAAGAACCTTTTTAGAACCAAGTCACAAATTGATATTGACCAGACTAACCTTGAGCCCCTAGATTTGTATTAGAGTTCCAGTAGAGAAACTTCTCCTTCCACACCACCTGAATTTTAGCTTCTCCATCACTTTAACTCTTTCCATACCAGATCTATTCAGAATCATTTTGCTGGTCCAAGTACTTCCACTACACCCATCCATACCACCACTGTGCAAACCACTGCGTTTCATCATACATCTCCTTTCACTAACCCTCCTCTTGTAAACCATCCATTTGTTCCCTTCATGGCAGCTTGGTATGCTCCCTTGGCCTTACCTCAACCCCCAATGCCTTTGCCAAATGACTATCAATCCAAGATCCCTCATTTCATAGGGGATGAATCCATCACTGCCCAACAACGTGTAGATGGGATAAATGATGCTTTTGATTACATGGAGATAGAAGAAGAAACTATTAAAATAAGGATATTTGCACAAATTTTATGAGGAGAGGCCAAAAAATGCTTTAAAGCATTAACTCCTAATTCAATACATGATCTCCCTCCCCTCTACCAAACTTTCATAAACAAGTGGGAAATCAAGAAAAATCCCCTCCAAATCCTATCTGAATATAACAATCTTAAAAGGAATGTAGGGGAAAGTGTGCAATATTATTGCACTAGCTTTAATAGTGTCTACAATGCCCTCCCACCTCACATGAAACCCCCACAAGGCCTAGCACTAGTGAAATTTCCTGAAGGTTTTGATTTGGATATGAAATTCCAATTGTGAGAAAGAGACCCTGAAACTTTAGAAGAAATGAAAAAGGAAGCTATTAGTGCCGAGGTCAACTTGATTGAAAAAAGAGCTAGGATTCGATCAGAAAAGAGAGTGGCCTACAAAGATGAAACCATGCCCTCAACCTCCTCATATGATATCAAAATGGACAGCCTAATGAGAACAATGGAGAGAATGATAGAAAGAATAAACTTAAATGAAAGGACAACTCCTAGGGAAAACCAAGCCAATTCCCAAAATAGAAATATAGCTCAAAACTTCAAAAGAGATATTCCTTAAATCAAAAAAAGGGAAAATGACCAAAAAATTAGACTTCCCTTTCAACAAAACTGCGTAGATGAAGAAGGATAAATTATAGAACCTGAAGAAAGCCATATAAAACTAATAGGTTCTGATAATGAAGATGATGTTTTTCTCACCAAAGAAGAACAAAGTTTCTTTTCCTCAGATCAAACTGACACAACTATGAGGATTCTGAAGACTACAGCTTGGGGTTTTAAAATGTCATAATGGAAGTCCATAGGCAATATGACCTTAGGAGAAAAATGAACCTAGATCCCCCCAAGAAAAGCCAAATAGACACTGCTGTTAGGAAAACACCTGAAAGCACCTCTAAGAAAACAACAGACACAAACACTATGGCTAAGAAAGCTGACCCAAACAAAGAAAAAATCAGCCAACATAATAGTGATCCAAGTTGCCCTAGTACCTCAACTAGTGGCCCTGAAAAAATCTTGTTGTCTAAAGTCCCAAATCAGATTCAGTTAACTAAACATGTGGAAAGGGTTATGCCTGAGAAAGCTGATATATATATATCTAATACACAAATACCTTCCGATTTTGAGGGAGAGATTGCCAAAATCAAGATTACCATGCCTCTCACTAAAATGATTACCCAAGGCACATACAATTCTCAAGTTTTGAAAGTTATAAACATGGGAAATGATGCTGACACTTTACACTTGGATGATGACACACCTGAGCTTTTGTTCAGACCCAAGATAGAAGGAAAATATCAAGGAGGAGCCATTCCCCCTTTCTATGTTAGCTTAAACATACATGACAAAATCTTACATAATGTCATGCTTGATTCTGGTGCCTCTCACAATCTCATGCCAAAATTTGCGAGGGATAGAATAGGCCTAGAAATAACTAAACCTTATAAAGACGTGTACTCCTTTTATTAAAGTAGGGTCAAGTGTTTGGGCCTGATCAAGGACCTTTGTGTCAACCTAGTGCAAGTGCCCGCTAAGAATCTAGTCATGGACATAGTAGTGGCAGATATTCCTCCCAAGTATGGCATGCTTTTATCTAGATCTTGGGGAGCCAAGCTTTAGGGTAACCTCCAAATAGATATGTCCTATGCTACCATCCATATTTTTAACCAAACAAGGAGGTTATACCAAGAGTCACACATGAAATATATCGTTAGCAGTCAAGAAAGACCAAAAAATACTCCTCTTTATTCTATTCATTCAAATCCCAATTCTTTCATCTTATGTAATGAGGGAGACATTGAAAAGCGGGTATATGAAGTTGAAACAAATCTAGACATATTACAACAGTCAAACCAAACTCTTCATGGAGAGCTCAAAAGTCAATATTCTAGCAGCCCTGAAAAAACCATATAATAATAAATCTAAACTTAACCTTCTACAATCTGAAAATGAAATTTCAAAATAAAAAATCAACTTAGAATCTAAGTCAGGTTGCTTAAATAAAGGAAAAACCTATAAAACAGAACTTTTTCCTTTTCCCAATTCAAAAGAGTTGAAATACTCTCACACAATAGAAAAATTTGGGGATTTGAATCAAACGAGCCTTATGTTTTTGCCTTATCTGGACACCGCTTTGTCAGAAAGTCTTGTCCCTCCAGAAAAGTTGTTAACTCTCACAGATGTTGCTATGCATCCTAAACGGAAATCTATTGAAACTGATATAGGAATATAATGTACGCAACCTAAGAAGGCCCAAAATGATTAAGTTGTCCAGAACCTTGCCATTTCACACAAAACTAAAATACATAAGGTTATGCAAGAAGTTTTAGGATGCTCTTGTATATAGAAGTAAAAGCTTAAAACCTCATGACATAGACATTGTTCCTAAGGGGTCTTCTTTCAAGAAAAACCATGAAAACCTTGAGCAAATTATGTCATTGACAAAGAAAGCAAAGGGATGCAGGATGTCTATAGAGTTTAGGTACCTAGGCAAAGCCTCCATGAAATACAAATGCTCTCTTCCCAAAATAAAACATCCTATGCCAAGGATAGTATTTTCTAATAAAATGACATTGCATGGTAGTGTTTCAGGTTATCATGAGATGATACCGCTTCAAATGAATCAACACAAAGACATTTTCAAAATTACTTGGAATAACAACATGTTTGACCAATTTTTTTTCCATGGGATGAGAAGTATTGAAGACACCTTCCAAAGAGTCAAGGCACCTGTTGTCAACTTCTTCACTATGATATACATTGATGACATCATCATCTATTTGGAAGCTGATGAAGAATTTTTTTTTCACCTAAGAAGTTTCTTTTACAGAAACAAGGTTTGGAAAACTCAAAAAAGATATATAAATGAAAAACTAGCCTATTTGAAGATTTTTGAGTGAAATTTGACATCATGCCCTCAAAAATAGGTAGCCATGTTTTCTATCTACAAGAGCTGAAGGAAAAAGAGTTGTTGGGTGATCCTGTTGATGATAGGGTCATCAAATACCATAGCTATTAAAATTTTTAGTTTGGATTTCTCCCTCATTGTGTATACCATTGTTTAAAAGAAGGTTATGAAGAGAAAAACACAAAAACAGGAAAAATAGAAAAGAGGGTGAATTTGAAAAGAGGTAAAGCCCCATACCAAAAAAATAGTACTACTAAAAGTGAGCATCCTTAGATGCCACTGCTGGTTCAAAAATAAGGTCTTGTTTCAGTCATCTATCCTAATCATGGCTGAGACATGTTTTCAATTTATTGTTGATAAGTTAGTGAAAGATAGTTAGTCAAGTTATGCAAACTTGAATTATCAAAAGATAGATTAGGGAAGAAAGATACTGGTTCCACATGCTTAAAACAAAACCAAGGAGAAAAATGGGCATGAATAGAAAACAATGTATCACAACCCTAATTTTTCCAGTCTTATTTTGTACAAAAATAACATTTGTGTGCAGCTTGTTCTTATGCCACAAACCCATGGTAAGTCAGAATGTCTAACCCTGATTTAAACCATGTTTTCAATTTTCATGTTTGTAGCTTAGTGAATGAATCCTGTGAAATAGTTTAATCTTGAAAGTTGAGTAGTCTAGGTAGAGAATAAAAAGTTCATCAGCATAATCTAAACTTTGGAGGAAATAAGATAGAAGCAGATAGCTTTTTTTTCTTTCAAAATAAAAATTTCAAGGGTTTGCTAGTCCAAATGCACCCAACAAAGAAAATTTTTAGGCAAGTAGGTTGGGTAGGTAGAGATGAAGCTGATCTAATCATGTTTTTTCAGATTATTGAGATCATAGCTTCACAGAAAGAATCAACAAGTGAAAAGAGGTAAAAATATGCCCAGTGGATGAGGCACTGGTCTCCATTAAGCCACAGATCTGAAGGTTCTAGACATATCCTGAAAAGGAGATGCCCTCCCAAGTGGAGCCGTTGTTAGTCATCAGTAAATTTTACCTGTGTAGATGACTGAATGCTTACCCTAGATTTCTAGAAACAAAGTTCATGAACACTGTGAGTTCTAGAAATATCACTAACTTAATTATCCTTAAGATAATTTTTTCACTATTTCATCACCCCATCACATCAAGCTCAGCTCACCCATCCCAGAAGACCCATCATGGGCTCATGTCACTCATTTTTTCTTTGTTGTGTCACCTTTTACCTCAATCCTCTACTTTTATTTTAAGCATAAAACCCCTCTACTACTACCTAGGGCCACCAAACAACCATCTAGTCTCCTACATCTCCATAAATGCCTCAAGCATTGATGGTTTCTGTAGCCTCTTTAGATAAATCAAGTACATTGGATTTTGGATCTTCAATACATCAGTTTGTACAAAAATTTCTTTTACACCTAAAGATCCCGAAGTCTAAGTTTTCAGTCAAAAACCAAGTCCAAGGAACCTTCCACTAGGTCACCTAGGGTTTCACAGGTCATAGGGTGGATTTGGTATCCTAAAATCTTTGTTTTATCTGTATATGGAGAATGCATTCACAGAAGAAGAGGGACAAGTAACTTTGTCCAAAAAATGATCAAAAAGCCATTCAAGAAAGGCTTCCTTGGCCTAAAGCACAAATTCTGAAAGGGACAGCTGCCCTTGCTCACATTTCTGCAAAAAAGATAAAGATGGACATCATGCCTAAAAGGAGGTAAGCTAATAGGGTAAAATCATCACAAGAATACCATCTACAACAAAGAGAAAGGCAGAAGGTCTGTGGCTAAAGAGAATCAGGGTTTTTGTGACTAATTGGCAAAACAGTGTTGCCAAAGCAAGAAGCCAATACAAGGACCACACGAGCAGAAGTCACCTCAACACCACCAAGTACACATTCAAGATTTTCAGAAACAATAAATGAATTTTGAAAGTTTATAGAGAACTTAGAATACAACAGTGTTTACTTTACTCTAACAGCCCTAAAACCTAGGATTTTGGTAAAATGGACAGAACAGGCCCAAGAAAAATGATAAGGCCTCCTTCTTAACAGCAGATGGCATCCAAAGGTTATCCAAGGTGTCCCTTGGGGATCGTTAAAAACAGTACTGCTTCACCTGCACCAAAGAGAGAAATGGCAAAGAATATCAGTTTAAGGGGCTAGCTTCCCAAATTTATTCAAAGGTCTTCAAAGTAAACAAAAGAAAGAAAGCATAGGGTTAAGTATCAAAGAGAGAAATGAAGTTGAAACATGAGGTTACTGTTTAGAAAATGAGGTATCAAACTCCAAAAAGGGACTAAGGGATCAAAGGAAAACGTACTATAGGCACCTGCAGAAAATCAGAAGTGGCCAAGTGAAACCATGGCATGGTATAATTTGTTTAAACTCTGTGGAAAAATAGGTATGTTACTACCTAAAAAATCAGTAAAGAGATAAAAAGACATGTTCAAGTCACCTACAATCAAAATTCCCAAAAAGGACACAAAATGTATTTTCAGTTTGTCAAAAACATGCCTAAAGTAGTTTGAATAAATGCCCAAGCTTCGAAAAGGTAAAAAGGGTGAAAATGATATCAACATCAGCCAACCATCACCACAAAGAAGAAAAGGTGCCTTGAGAAAGTCTTTAAAACACTGCAAAAGATAAAGGTATCAGTCAAAGAAAGAGATTAAAAACATAGCAAAAGTGGGTCTATAAGTTTAATTTATCTCTCTCAAAGAGGTATAAAGGTGTTTTAAAATTCATTTTTAAACTCATTCAACACCTTGTGAAGAGTAAGAATAATTAAGGAGAAAAAGCAGAGTGTTTTGGCTCTTTCTGGGCAGATTGTTCAGGCGTTGTGCAAATCACCGATGTTACACAAACGCAGGCCAACGCTGCTCTAGCAGGCCCCCCATCCATTCAATTTTGAACGACACTGCGCAAATATCACCGGGCACTACGCTAACCCCGGGCACTATGCAAACGTAGGCTCGTCATGCCCAAGACTGACAGGAACGACATGGTCGCCTGTCACACTGCATAACCGATTTGGCATTGCGCTAAACAAGCCGCCCGACACATGTACACGGGCCCAACACTGCACCCAACACTTATGCACAAACTTCCTGGGTGCTATGCAAACTGGTCGCCCGACAGGCCCAGAAGATGTGCAAATGCTATCACTCACTCAGCACTGTGCTAATCACCGTGTAGGCCTTGCCGGCGCTACGCAAATGGCCTGACCCGACAGCACGGGTAGGGCACTGCGCAAACATAGAAGGCCTCCAAAAGTCAAAAAACCCTTGCCCTAATTCAAAATTTCATCCTCTGAGGTGCCTCCAAGGTTGTAAAAGGTCTAAGAAATTGGTAAGTGATATCCTCTCCTTGTCTCCAAGCAATTTTTCAAATTAATATTGGTCTTTAGTGGCTTTTAAGCTAAAAATCCTAGGTCATGCACACAAAGGAGTCCATGTTCAAAGCCTTCTTGGAATCAGTTTAATTTCATATAAGGGTGGGTGAGTTGAGAAGGGCTTCCTTAAATCTCCAAAGCCACTAAACCCTAAAAACCCTAACCTCCATACCCCTCATTCACCAAAGCTTGACTCCATCCTTCTTCACCTTGTTTCATCAAGCCCCTATTTGCAAACTAGTGTCTCCCATCACCATGTCAGGGACTGAAAACAACAGTGGTAGTGAAAGTGGTCAAAGACATGTGAGACCAAAACATAAGGGAGGAAAATTCAATTGATTGTAGCCTCAAAGCACAGTAGCCATCACCTCCTCTCCTAGGATCATGTCATGCTTTCAAAATACAAGATGTTTCCAATTTTTTGAAAAGGTCAAACAGGTGAAGAGCCATCCTGAGCTTACAAGGCTCCTCATTCTCAACTTGCACAACAAGCACTCAAACCTTGCAAGAGTGAATTTTGAGATCTCAGCAGGTGCCATCTCTGAGGCCACAGGTATCCCAGCTATGGGTGAAAAGTGGTTTAAAAATTGAAAATTTGACAAAGGCTTCCTAGAGCCATTTATCAAAACAAGTTATAGAGAAGGCACCAAAACAATTTTCCCTTTCTCACACCTCAAGCACATATATGCCCCCTTGATGTTAGCTATCATGAAGTACTTCACCTGTGAGGGGAGGTACTCCAGGCTCTATACCTATCATGTCGGACTACTCATGGACTTTACATGGGTTAAGGTGCTAAAATTTCCTTATTATCTCTATAGAAGCATGGAGAAAATGTCTTTTGTTTTTTAGAGGAGGAATCCCACACAAAAAATTCATAGCTTATTCCACCATTCCCTTATCAAGATGGCGGTCTAACATCGATTGGAGAAGCATAGTATACCTTGGAATGTTTTCATAACCCATGAGGACTTTACAAACCCACAGCCTCCTCATCAACCAAATCTGCCTTCATCATCTGCACATGTACCCCCACCACAGGAAAACCTCCCTTCCTCTCCTTCCCTTGGTACATCAGATGAAGCAGAAAATGGAAATGAAGAATCACATGAACATCAGGGTGAAGGTGATGAAATCAGTGAGGCAGAGGTAGAAATTAATGAAGAATAAGAAGAGGTAAATAACAACAGCAGTGGTGAAGACAAAAGCAGTGACCATTTGGAGGAAGGCAGTGATGGTAATAATACAAATGATTCAGCCCAAAATGAAGAAATTGATTATGCAAATGATGAAAAAAGTAATGATCAAGGTGAAAGTGATGAGGGTCATTATGAGGCAGAGTACATGGACACAAATGAACAATATGAGGATGATCCAGCAGCTAGTGAGAAAGAGGTAGAGGAGACGGAAGCTGATGGAGGGAATAATGATGAAAAAAAAACAGTGAGCATGGCCATGATGAACAGAATGTTGACAGTAAAGAAAAGGAAATCAGTAAGGAAAAAACAGAATTTGATGAAGGAGACAGTGATAAAGAAAATGTCATTGATAGGATAGTTAGTGAGGGAAAGGACAGCAAAGGAGAAATTCATGACAGTCATGATAGTTATCATGATTGTCATGACACTAATCAGTCTCTTGGTAACAATGAGAATGAAAGTAACAGTGCAGGGAATGATGAAGAAGAGGACACTAATGACCAACTAGGTCAAAATGAGGCAAGTGTAGAGGCTGATGATAAATTTAAAGATCAAAGTGACAGTATAGAAGGTAGTGAGGAATATAATGATGAGGATGGTGTTGAAGGTCAGGAAAGCAATGATTAAACTGAGCATGAGATTATTGATAAAGATCATAGTAAAATTAAAGGAGCTGATGACAACACCAAGGGTCACAACCATGATGAAAACACTTTCAAAACTACCATTACACCTCTTTCATGCACATATCAAAGGGGGTCAAGGAAAGTGTTTTCTGCCTCCAAAAGGCAAGGGACCTTGGCATTTTCATCAACTCCAAGGCTTGACAAGGGTAAGGAAAATATGGAAAAGGTTAGGAGAAGTAAGAGAAGAAATAAAACTACTGAAGAGCCTCAATTTATTGACATAGATAGTGACACTGAAGATAAGGAGATGGCCACTAGACTGTTACACCAAAGCAAGGATGTTAAAATCAAGGAATGGGAGAGGGATTTTGGTATGGCCAAATACATCATTTAGTATTATAAGAATGAGCACAAACACTTCAAGAAGATAAAAATGGGTCTGGCCCTCCAGAAGAAGATGACAAAGTATTATGCCAAGAAGCACAAGCTTGTTTGTGCCAAACTAAAGGAAACCCTACTTGAAGTCCAAACCCCAAAAGAGGAAAAAGAGCATGATACCCTTGGATTTCTGGCAGAATATTCTCAAAAATTTTCTAAGACCCCTTAGGGAGGGTCTCCACCAAATTTGAGAGGATTTGGAGCAAATTCTGTTTTTTGAGATTTTTTAGCCTCATTTGCACAACGCCACTAGCGCTACGCAAACACATGGAGCATCCCCAAGAGAAGAACTTGAAATTTTTGGATTTCTCTCAACATACACATCATGCTCACGAAATTTCAGAATATTTGGAGTAGGTTTGACCCCTCAAAAGGTCAAAACACCTCACTTTTTTCACCTTTCTGCCACTATTTTGGGCCTGGCGCTCCACAAATGACAGTATGGATATTTTTGAAATTTTGACTAGCCTACATGAGTTGGATCAGAAGAAAAAAAGAATTTCTGGAAGGTAGACTCATCAAGCTTTCCAACAAGCCATCACAAAGCCAAATCCAACATCAGGAAGGGGTCCAAAATGTGGTCACAAAAGACCTGATTTTCTGCTGGAAGTGGCACTGCACAAATGAGCTGTGTAGTGTGTTTTGGACCAAAGTCAACAAAACACACTCATTTATTGCAAAATGATATTTTTAAGCTTTTTGAGGCAAAAAACTCTAGAATTAGGTGCAAGAAGTTATTATGGCATTTATTTCTTAGGATATTATGTGCCTTGGGCCTTGCATGGTGTCTTGGCCATAAATGACATTTATGTGTGAATTTTACATTTTCCTACCTTATTTAGGGTTTTTTCCCCTCTCTTTCTAAGATAAATAGAGCATGAGGGCTTCATTGTAAATGTTGGATTTTTATGAAATTGGAGAGAAATACATGTTTTTTTATGAGCTTGGAGAAGAAATTGGTTTTTTGAAGTTGATGAATTGCTTGCTTGAATTGATGATGGAGAAGCTTGTTTGCAGGATTCCTAAGCTTGGTTAATGGTGATTTCCTCTTAATTTAATTATCTTTTCTTGTTATCATTATGTTTCACTCTTTTTAGTTGCTATAGAATAGAAAAGTATAGGTTGAGAGATGCTCTTTTAAGCACCTTAATCCTCCTGTTTGGTATGGCCTTGATGTTTTCCTCTGTTGGGTGTGTTTGAGGAATTATTAACTGATCCTCAAGCCTCTTTGTGCTTGTTTGTTTCATTTATGGATTAATATGTTGGTTAAAAAATATGATTCATGGTAAGCCCTGCTTATTTGAGACTGTCTAAACTATGTCTTGGAACCTTTATTTGAAGTATTTCTTGCTAGGTTAAGTCAAAGAGGTCTTGTTCTGATCTTGCCCTTTGTCCATGCTTATCAGCTTGCTTTAGAGTTATTTATAGCTTGATCAACAATTTTTAGGAGTTCACTCTTTTCTTGATTAAATTTATTGTGCTATCTTATATGTTTTCCCAATTTCGGAAGGTGAATTTACAAAAGTTAGAAGCTCTTATGCTTTCTATGTTTCACTGGAATGTTTATCTTGGATATTTATTTGTTTAAAGTATTATCATTGAGTAAATGGTTTTCCCTAGCTCATGCTTAGTATATTTTTTTAATCATATATAAGGCATTCTTTTTCATAGGTAAATGACAAAGGATACTTCATTTCCCTTTGCCCTACCTTGTTTTTCCCAAACTTGATGTCCACCCCACCTCACACATTACCTTAAGGATCAATTAACCTTGCTATATTGGCCCTGTAACACACTCTGATTCATCATTAAGACACTCATGACTTTCATTGACGCCATAGAACAATGATTCTAAGACCCCTCACTTCACCCATTCCACTTGACCATCTTACCCAACCAAAACAATCAACAAACCCTACACTTAAAAACTAGCCTAAAATCAACCATCTAAAGCAAACAAGAACACATCCTTTGCATCTAATAAGATATCCCTCTCCAAGTCCAGGAAGGCTAGGTCCTAGGACTCCAAAGACTGGTTCCATGTTTCCCTATAATTTGGTATACCAATCTGCCAAATCGCAGGACCCCAACATTCTCCATGGGGGGAATGGGGTAGTTTTTCTTATCGGAAGACCAATTTAAATTTTGGAAGTCTACACATAAGCGGATTTCACTGGACTACTTTCAGATGGGGACCAAATTTAACATCCATGTTGAATTTCATACCTTGAAGATGATGTGGGCGTCTAACAGCTTCTTAAGTTCTTTCTAGATCATTAGCTCCAAGGTTGGATGCACTTTTCTTAGCTTTTGTTGAAATGGTTTGACGCCTTCCTTCATCGGTATCACATGCTGGATAATCCATGTGTCGTACATTCATATCTCATCATACGTCCAGGAAACTATATCTTGGTACATTTTGAATAAATCAATAACAGACTTCCTCTCCTGAGGGGTGCACTCGGTACTGAGATTAATGAAATTCGGGTCATTTTGCGTTGCGAGGTTCACTTTTTCATGCAATAGGGTGGAAATTTTCACTTTCATATTGGGAGGCCCCAGAAGCGGTTTTGCAAGTTGAATAAGTTATCAAAAGAGACAACCCCTTTGGGTATTATTTTCCCTTTCTGTCCTTCCCTTTCCTCTTGCAAATCCAGTTCATGCTCCTCCTCTTTGATGATTGCATCCTTAAGTATGTTTGTATTTAACATGAAATCCAACACGTGGTGATCATCATTGAAACACAAAAATTAGTTACATAATTCGGCACCGCAGCCTTGTACACAACTTCAATAGAAAAACCATCCCTTAATGTGGTAAACCTAGAAGCGGTGTTTTCCAAAGTATGAGCTATTGCGTTATGCATCCGAAGTACCAACCTAATATCAAAATCATCGAAATTATAAATCAAACGCCATACCTCTTATTGATACCCTTTCAAATGAGGAGATAGGCAATGAATAGTGTTGTGTACCTGTCGGGTGATGATTTCGGAGTCACCAATTACCTTTAAGCAGCCAACTTTGAGGTTGATCGCTTTCTTGAGGCCTAGGATCAATGCTTCATACTCGGCGATATTGTTGGTGCACTAGAATTCCAACCTGCAAGAGATCAAGAACTTGTTTTTTTGGGGGTCTATTAGGATACATTTGGCACTGGCCCCATCATGAGCCTTGGAACCATCATAGTACAGGGTGAAAATTCCGTTCCTGGGTGTCTCTAGGTGATTAGAACTAGATCATGGACCAGAATGATAGCTCATAATTCAAAGTGCTCGGAAGAGTGCCAAACCTAAACAACCAGAAAGGTCTCGTCGCTGTGATTCTGGCATCATGAACGGTTATCAAAACCGAGGTCGTATGCAGAAGTTATTAAGGTTTGAAATCGTCCAGTAAACTCCAAAAATGAGTCGACGAAGTTTGACTTTCAAACTTTGGAAAAATTTTAAAAAGAATATTCTAAGGAATATTCCTTGAAATATTCCCTGGAATATTCCACAGGAGCTAATCGGATGAAGACAAGTGGCAGAGGCTCATTGGAGGATGATTTGACTGTATAATTTGTTAACCAATCATGGGCTGCCATGTGGCAAGCTTGGAGGTTGCTACGTGGCCCCTAGTTCAATGGAAATGGCATTACAAAAGTTTTATGTGTCCACGGGATTTGAACTCAAGACCTCATCTCTACAAGAACGAGCACACATTGTCTTGGTTACACCATGTCACTTACACATTATGTTTGTCACATTTATTTAAACCATTATATGGCTTCACGTTGGTGGCAAGGGGGCCAGCGCCTAAGGGCTAGCCCCCACTTCATAGAACGCCACCCCGCGTCTAAGCACCTAACCTCCAGCAGTTACCATGCGGTTAGGACAGGCCCATGTGGCTAGCGCCATAAATAACATTTAATGTGACAGTTTTATGTAACGGTTCTGCCAAAGATTTCGGTGGGGGGTCATGTGACCACCCCGCCCAACATTTAATGTGGCATAAAATGGTTCCACCAATCTCGAGGAGTGCATCCAACATTTTCAGATTTTTTCCAACTTTGTCGAACTTAACTGCAATTACTCCACATTTAGTGGGGTTTTTGGGGGACATTGGGCAGGTTTCTTGGAGAGGCCATAATTTCCTCATTATTGAACCAAATTGAGTAAAACAATAGTCAATTTTGGGTCTCTTCGACATTCTAAGCAGTTTGGAACATGTTTCAGGTATAACAGAGGTCATATTCAATAATATTAGCTTCAGGGAAGATGAAAGAGCCATCAGGGCCATCATGGGGAAGACAGTGTATTGGGCATCCTTTATCTGTTTTATGTAAAGGAATAGTCCTCTTTAGATATTTCATATCTTCTGAAGCTGATTTTATAGATATTTTTTTCCTAATAAGGCTTATTTTCACTTGCAATTTCATTTTGAGCAAATTAATACAAGAGGGACATGCCATTTGGGAGGATTGGACCAGCAGATGTAGCCCAAGAGGGGTGAAATGCTTAAGAAATAGCTGAGTAATGTGCTTTGTTGAAGTTTATTTTCTATTCTTTTATGTCATACAATGATAAACAGTTAAAATACTTAATCAATCCTCTCACAAAAACCTGTTAAACAAAGCCATAACTAATTGTTTAACCTGCAATTTAAGGAGAATATTTTGCACACATTATTATATCTATTTCGATACTTTGCATATCGTAACAAATACTTCTATTTTAGATCAGGTTTGTATTAGATCACTTGGTTGCTTGATTGACATAGAAATCTATTTCTCATAGCTTGAAAGGTGTTTAAATAGTGTAAAAGATTGACTATTTTACTTCTTGCAAACTGACTGTCATTTTAGTTTGCTGGAGGTGAAGGGATAGCTACTAATTAGCTAAGTCTTGGAGAGGACAAAAAAGTAGAAAGGGTTGAAGGCATCTTCCTTACCCCAAAGTACCTTAAGGCCACCCTTGGAACAAAAACCCTCTTAACAATTGTTTTTTAAGAAGCTATTGGAGTTTGTTTGTTGTTTGGCTGCTTGAACAAGAGTCTGTCTCTACAGCCATTTGGTTTAAAAAAAAATCTTGTCATTTGTTTAGAAATATTTTTGAGATTTTTTTTTAAGTTACTATTGTTCGTTGAAATCATAATGACAACTTATACAAGTGAGGTTTCCTCCTTCACGAGATTCTTCGATGAAGATATGAAGCGTGACTTTATTATATTGAAGGACATGGTGCAAATTTTGTTTAAGGATAAAAGAGAAAGCACTGAACATCGTGAAAAATTGTTTGTGATGAAGAAAGAGAAGGAACAAATTCTTCAAAGATTGCATGATATGGAGATGCAGCTCCATCAAGCTCAAGAAGCTTTGACCAAGAGCATGTGTGAGGAATAGGTAATCCATTCTAATTTGTCTTCAGTTTCCTCATTAGAAAGATGTGTTGATTCTTTCAAAAAGCACATGAGAGGTATAGGGTCCAAGTTAATGATTAAAATGGGCTATGAAGGCAAGGGTTTAGGAAAGAATGCACAAGGCATGGTTGAACCTATTTCAGTTGTGGAACGACCCAAGAATCTTGGTCTTGGTTATGTGCAGTTTAATGGCGAAGACTCCAAAGCCATGAAGGCATGTGAGGATACTTCAAAGAGAACTTTTGTTCTAAGTTCTAATATGAAAATATGTCAAATTTGTTTCAAAGATGATTGTGATTGCTTTAAGCCTTTGTTGCAGCAAAAATATGGTAGACATGTAGCTTATGGCAAGCATGTGAGTTCAGACAGTTTTCAAGAAAAGAATGATGATGTTAGTCTGCAAATGAAAGCTGGAGCCTCTAGTAGTTCATCTCCTCATGAAGGAAAAATGGATGAACATGCAAAGAAGCACAAGAGCTATAAATATTCCCATGATCAATTTGATCGTGTTTCTACAAGGCATGCTAATTTTTCATGCTTAAATGGAAGAAAGATTTGTTGTACATATTGTGGTCGATTTAGCCATGATGATTCGAGACGCTGGATGAGGAAGAAGGCATACAAGAAGAAGATTAAGCAAAGACAACTTTCAAAGAAGGTGCATAAGACTTGCACATATTTCCAAAAGAGGGGACATGTTGTCTCCCATTGTTGGAATTTGCATCCAACTAGTCATCCCAAGCACATGCAGCAAGAGGACAAAAAGATTGGGGAAGGTGGAACCAAGGATTCCATTATTGATGTGAAAATGGAAGTTTCACATGAAGAAGATTCGCAGCATAAAAAGTCGCCATGGAAGTGGCTTGGTAAGAAGTGGATGGACTTCTTAGAACAGTATGGCGTACTCATTTTGTACATATGCAAATTTCGGTTGTATGCATGTATTTTATGTTGTAATCTCTCGTTTGTTTGAGCCAACTTGGATCATTTTTCAAGGTAGCGATGTTCAGCTACCTTCTGAAAATTTCTCGCCTGAAATTTTCTAAGTGAGTGCAAGAAAGGTAGTTCTTGACAAGAGGACAAACACATCTAGGAAGGGAAGTGTCAATTGCTTTCTAGTTGTGGTTCAAAGTCACTAGCCATGCAAGGCAAGTGTTTGGAGGCTAAAGAGAAGAGGGTGTTGTACTCTCATTTACTATATAGATTAGTATATCAGTCTTTTGGGGTCCAAAAGATTCCCAGTGGGGAGGTGTGATCAAAACTGGATCATGGACCAGTATGATAGCTCAAAATTCAAATTTCTCAGAAGAGTGCTAGACCTGAATGACTAGAAAGGTCTCGTCGTTGCGATTATGGTGCCGTGAACAGTACTGAAAACCAAGGTCGTATGCAGAAGTTATTGAGGTTTGAAATCATCCAGTAAACTCCAAAAATGAGTTGACCAAGTTTGACTTTCAAACTTTGGAAAAATTAAAAAAAATAATATTCTAAGAAATATTGCTCAGAATATTCCCTAGAATATTCCCTAGAATATTCCACAGGAGCTAATTAGATGAAGATAAGTGGCAAAGGCTCATTGGAGGACAATTTTCCTGTGTAATTTTTTAACTAGTCACAGGCTGCCATGTGGCAGGCATGGAGGCCACCACATGGCCCCCAGTTCAATGGAAGTGGCATTACAAATTTTTTATGTGTACATGGGATTTGAACCCGAGACCTCATCTCTACAAGAATGAGCACACACCATCTCGACTACACCATGTCACTTGCACATTATGTCCTTCACATTTATTTAAACCATTATCTGGATTCGTGTCAATGGCAAGGGGGCCAACCCCTAAGGGCTAGTGCCCACTTCATAGAACCCCACCCCACGTCCAAGCACCTAACCTCCACTGGTTACCACGCGGTTAGGACGGGCCCATGTGGCCAATGTCATAAATAACATTTAATGTGACGGTTTTATGTAACGGTTGTGCCAATGCATTCGGTGGGGGGTCATGTGACCACCCCACCCAACATTTAATGTGGCATAAAATGGTTCCACCAATCTGGATGAGCGCATATAACATTTTTAGAGTTTTTCCAACTTTGTCGAACTTAACTGCAGTTACTCCACATTTAGTGGGGTTTTGGGGGGACATTGGGTAGTTTTCTTGGAGAGGCCATAAGTTCCTCATTATTGAACCAAATTGAGTAAAAAAATAGTCAATTTTGGGTCTCTTCGACATTCTGAGCAGTTTGGAATAGGTTTCACATTGAAAAGATGTCATCTTCAGTAGTTTTAGCTTCGGGGAATATGAAGGAACCATTAGGGCCATCATGGAGAAGGCAGTGTATTGGGAATCCTTTATCAGTTTTATGTAAATGAATAGTCCTCTCTAGATATTTCATATCTTATGAAGCTGATTTTACAGAGATTTTTTCCTATTAAGGCTTATTTTCACTTGTACTTTCATTTTGAGAAAATTAATACAAGAGGGACATGCCATTTGGGAGGCTTGGACCAGCAGATGTAGCCTAGGAGGGGTGAAATGCTCAACAAATAGCTGAGTAATGTGCTTTGTTGAAGTTTATTTTTTGTTGTTTTATGTTGTAAAATGATAAATAGTTAAAATCCTCAATCAATCCTCTCACAGAAACCTATTAAGCAAAGCCAAAAATAATTTTTTAACTTGCAATTTAAGGAGAACCTTTTGCACACATTATTATATCTGTTTGGATAATTTTCATAGCGTAAAAAATGCTTCCATTTCAGATCACTAGGTTTCATGGGCTCATGTATGATGTGCCTATAATGGAGCTATTGGTGGGCCTTCCATTATGGGAAGATGGGAAGTAGTGCAAGGGAGTAATTCCAACTGGGTGTCAGGAGATACTAGGGATTGAGTGGCTCGGTAGCACCTGAATGCAGCCTCTAAGAAGCACATTTATAGATCTACTTGCGCAAAGCTGATGGGTTCATTGGTTGCCTCAAGGTCAGTGACTCTATGTTTCATATAGGGATCAATTTCGACTCAGATCTGGTTGTTCCTACCTTTATATGGGAGCCACAAATGGGATGATTCTGTGGCAAAGTAGCCTTGTAGTTTTCTTGACCAATCCCGACATAGTAGAAAAGTGTAGGCCTCAGGAATGTCTATGACGACTATGTCGATGCACTGATGGACTTAGGAGCTTGAGGAGAGACGTATTAGGACATTATTTAACTCACACATCAGGAACCTGGGACCTTTCTAGCTAGATGATCGTGACATCAGTTTTCTCAGGAATGATATTCAAATTTTTTCACACATATAGGGGCATGATATTATTGATGTGCTCGAGTGGACGAGGTAGTTATGGACGTTGAAATTAAAAATATCAAAAGACAGGAGGAATGAGGGTGTGGATCCTCGCGAATTAGAATTCATGACATTGATGATGGACTGGAGGTTCACCGAGGTCTGGAAAGGTGTGGAGCTACTGGTCCTTGACACCGGAGTAGGCCTACTTGCCGGGGATGGATTAGTGAAATCCTTGAGAATCAAATCACGTTGGTTATCTATTTGGGAAAGTTCGTAAAGTGATATATTAGCTCGTGTTTTCTTCATGAATTTGATAATATTGTACCTAGGCTCTAGGTATGAGGGTGTTTCCACGGGTATGTTGGGAAAATTTGGGGATGGTCAAGCCTTAGAAGTGCCCCAAGTAGCGGTGGAGCTTTAATTTTTGGAGGTTGGAGTAGAGACCAAGTTTTCTCTCCTTGGGGGTAGGATTTTCCTCAAAAGTGCTTTCCTCATCTCCTCACAAGTGTGATCGGCTACTGCGCCTTTTCCCCTCAGGCTATAGGTCCGGTGGAGCTTGGATTGGGGTTTGTCAGCTATGTTAATCTCAGCCATAGAATGAGGCTCTTCTTTGTGGATCAGTTCGAAGGTCAGGACTATTGATCCTAAATTTTCATCTAGAGGAGAGACTTCCTTGTCATCTGGGTTAGCTTCTTCCTCAAATTCTCCTTCCGTCTGATCTTATAGTAATTGATACACCACTGCATTCATGTTATTGATCCATTGGGGGCAAGTTCTCTCAAAGTGGGAAGCTTGATGAAATGAGCATAAGTTATCTTTGCTAATCTATTCTAAGTTGAAGTTCATGTTGGCGTTGGGCGGAGGACGATTGGGCATGTTATTGTTCTTCCTAAATAAATGTTTTTGGGGTTTGCTACCTAAGGTAGGATCATTTATTTTCCTCTTCAAATCAGATATTTTTTTAAGTTCTTTAAGGCTTTAGCGATGTTTTCAAAATTGAAAGGATCCTTATCCTTGTACCTTGACTTACTAATTGAGGGTTGCACCTTCTTTTCGGTAGATTTTGCATCATCCTGGTTGTTGTGATCTAGAGCCCCTATGGAAAGCATATCTTTCTCCATGGCAAGAGCAGTGGTGAAATTCTCGGCTAGGGTGGCTCTAGCTTCGTGTTTAACAAACACAACAATGTCTCACGGAATGACCCTTGTGTAATAGTCTATAGTGATAGAATCATCAAGGGCCATATTCAGGGGGAAATTCTTCAGGATGGCCACGAAATGCTGATTGAAATCTTTGACTTTCTCCTTCTTCTGGCACTTCAGGGTGCTCAACTATGTAAGGAGCATAGAAGGGGTCTTGTCCTCAGGGAATTTCTAGAGAAAAGTTTAGCGAAATTCTTACCATGTCGAGATGGAAGTAACAGGCAATGAGCAATACCAAGTAGTGGCTTTGTTTTCTAAGGTGTGCGGAAAGCGCCAACATGCTACATCATCATACTACACACTCATCATTTTCAAGGCCAGATAGAAGTTTCTAATGTGATCTTTGGCTAATGTCCCCTTTTCGGGATCAAACTTGGAAAGGTGCTTCTCCTTGGTTTCGGGGCATGTCGTGAAGAGGACCTTAGACACCTAAAGGGGATTCTGTCATCCAAGCCAGGGGTTGCACCAGCCTTGCCCTATGAAAAGGTGCAATTATGACATGCTCAGTTTCATTTTCAGACACTCTCCTGGTGTCGGGTCTGGAGGCTTCGCTCTCATGTTGAGAGTGCATGTCTTGATTTCAAGTAACTCTGAGGTTTTCAATATTCCTATAATTCCTCAAATTTCTGAAGGCACCAAAGCTATTGTTGAAAATAAAAGGGTGTCAGTTTTGGTGGAGGTGGAGGTGATGAGTATGGTATTTGTTTCGATCGTGTCCCTGGCCTATATTTCCCCGACCTCATCCAGTGCCTCCCCCTACAGGGTCATTTTCTTGGGTGTTTTCATTTAAAGGATGATTGGCATGGGGTCCGGTGTTCAGTTGGGAACCAATGGGGATTCTAGCAGTAATGGTTTCAGGGCCTCCTCTGTTAACCCCTCAGGGGATTTCGGGGCCTTCAGCTGAGAGTCATTCGACTGAATTTGTGTATTATTCAAGCATCGGGCTTATGAGTTAAGGCATAGAGTTGACTAGGACACCTTGGCAAGTGTGATGTATTTTAGGGGTTCGCGGGTTGGCCAGGGAACTAGTGGCAGGGAGGTTTTAGAGACCTCTAATGATATCATGGGTGACTGGACGTAAAGCTCTCATATAGTCTTCTGTGACTTCATAGAAGGGGGTGTCCTCCTCTGGTGGAATATTCTTAGGGGCTGAAGGACCGGTGTTATCAAATACGATCTCTCCCTTTTCCAGGCTTGGGCCCGTGAAGGGGTTTTGGGGGGTGTGCAAAGGGATGTTACTAGCTTGGTGGGAGTTTGCCATTAGGCCTTCCTTCTAGTGCCAAGTCTGTTGACAGGGAAAATTGTCTTGCTAACAATAAGGGAATATCCCCGGTATAGAATCTCAACTAGACTCTACATCGTTTGTGGTAGGGATCCCATTTGGTATGTAGGCCCAGTTTCCATTACACCGGTGAGATATTTTCCCTTTCTCGAATAGATGGAGGATTGGTAATCATGATAATGTATGGTTTTTGGATGAAACAGAACCATTGGTTGATAGATACCCTGCAAATGAAGCATCACGAATAGCAATGCGATATTTAAATCATTTCAACCATAAAGAGTGTTGTTAGAAAAACTTCATTAGGGCCATACTCATATGGAGTATCACTTGAACATACGAGAAAAAATTCACTATGATCAAATGCCCTTCAGTTACCTAATCATATTTCATAAGAGATTTAGGCACATATCAACAAACTAGGTCGTTAACATATCCCTACATTAAACCATTACACATCATCAACATACCAAAATAGCTCAAACATATAAATAATGTGCAATCAGAATATGAACCAACAAGTTATGAATAACATCAAACATGTAAAAGAACTATATTCATGGTGTCAACACACAGAAGCCTCTATCAGATCCAATAGTGACATCCAAAACATTCATTTGTATTAATTCCCAGAACATACATTCAATGTTGTAGAATTGTATCTCTCTCTCTCCTTGTGGAGTCCAAAAACGTTCCTTACATTCTCTCCCAAGGGAGTACATATAGAACAAAAGTGACTTTTGGTCTACCCTGTCTCTTTGCCTTCCTAACTGTTGGGATGGCCTGCAACTTGCGAGGAACTGTGACCTATGACTTGATAGCTTCTGGGACCTACGACTTGATAGCTTATGTGACCTATGACTTGACTGCCTCTATGACCTATATATCTAGTCACTTTCATGGGAGCAGTTTTGTGATAGAGAGGACTGGGGTTTCCACCTGTTGCTGCTCCTTGAGGTAGGACTTCCAGGCTTGGTATTCAATGGCTCTTGGGGTGATTTGAGGCATGTCCTCACTTAGCCTATGCAAACATTCAAGTGCATCCAGAACTAGTTTGTGCTTCTTCATATTGATCTGATTGGACAACGAAGCTAGCTTGGTGTACATCCTTACTGGTGCGACGACATACTGAATGATGTTCTCCTTTGTGGCTGGGAGGTCCTTTGAGCTGGCTGCATGTGTGATAAGATCTAGGAACAACTGAATATATTGAATAACTTCCTCTCACACCTTTTATTGGGTCAAGGTACCCATGGAAGGTATTTGATGCACTTCCACCATCGATTCAATAACATTGATGAGGTTCTCATATGCGATCATCACCTTGTCCACACCCTTCACGAGTTTATCTCTGGATTATAGTTTCGTCCACATCTGTACTTTGTCATTTTGAGTGTGGATCTAATCATTCTTCAACTGAGTGGAGCAGGCCTATGGGTATTTTTCACACCATTCTAGGATGATGTCAAGTGTTGTAGATGCCTCTTTTAGCAGGGTAGACTTTTTCCTCATTTCCTCTTGCACTCCTTCTAAGGGAGCGACTGTTTTCCTCAGCCTCCTCATCTCTTCGTAGACTTGTATCATAGTCTTTCCCAAGATTTATAAATTTCCTTGTATGGTAGATTTTAGTCCACTGGCTTGAGTGAGAGCAAGCTGGAGCATTTGGTTTTCGGTTTCCAGGGCCTTCTTATCCTCTTCTTCCTGAGTGGCCCTCTGCTCAGATATACAAAGCCTATTTTGCAGTAATAATATATCTCTGCTCATTCTTCTGACGTTTTCTTCCATGGAAGTTGCAAAATTAGTTCCAACAGATGCTATCATTATGGGGTTTTCCTGGTGTCCAGGACTATGTCCTTTTCTATGGTTACTGCCAGAGGCTCGACCAGATTCTGGGCAAGACATTTTATTCTCTCCTGCCTGATATTGTGAGTGTACTGATCATAATATACTCTTATCAGATCCAGTACATGATCTTTTTGTTCCTCTGAAATACCGAGTTTTGAAAGTGGAAATTGTCATCCTATTATGGGAGTTTCTAGGAGTACATCAATAGGTGGCAGGTTTACCCACTTCCCGCGTTGCAAGGTATGTGACCTACTCCCGTCTTCCTCCTTGGATGTCTCTTCCCATTGTGTTTGAGATTCCTCTTCCTCCCTCATTTTTTCTGCTTCTTATCTCTCCTATTCCTAATTTAGCCTATTTTCCGCTTCCCTTCCTTGTTCTTCTTCTTCTTATTTCTTTCTGCAATCCTCATTTTCTTGCTTCTTTCTTTCTTCATCTCTCTGCTGCTTTTTCTTATGTTATTCTTCTTGTTGTTTCTTTTCTTCTCTTTTACTTCTTTCCTTCGCCTCTCTTCTTGTTTTTGTTGTGCGATAGAATCTCTTTTTTTCTTAAGTTATTATTCTCTTTTCTTTTTCTCGTCATTTCATTGTGCCTCGGCCTCTTTTTCCCCTCCTTCTTGTGTATCCTCAAGAGGTTCATTTCCCCTGGTGTTTCTAGGATTTTTGGGTTGAGAGGTTGATGATTCTCCCTTTGGCATTTTCCCTTTCATGGCATCTTATCTCTCTTGTAGAGTCTGGTCATCCTGAGACTGATCTCCTTGGTTTCCATCCAAATCGCATTCCTCTTGAGGAGTTGTCTCCCTGAGTGCACGATACCAATTCTTGACTTCATCTTCTACGATGCTCTCTGTGTGGTGATAAGTCCAGTTAAACTTAGCCCACTTGCAGTGCGCGGGGATGATACTTTTAGGGTCATAGGACCTTATAGCTAAGTTCATGAAATGGAATCCCTTTAGGTGCTTAGCTTCTACTTCCACTTCCTTGAATTATTTGACCGTGTAGGCACCAATGGTGAGTGGGAGGGTAGGCCATGGTTTCTTCTTTCTTTTACTCAGTGTCTTGGAGAAACTGCCCATAATTTGGTAGAATAATTCTTGTAGTAGAAGCTTATCATTGATGAACTTGGGAAATTCATGGGGCGCCTTGAATGATCCAAAAACTCTGATGAAGGTGCCTTCTCATATGGGGAACCAATGTGCGACTTTAATGACCGTGTCCATGGCGCTTCTAGACATGCAGTGTGGATCTTCATTAATGAGATGACGGTATAGTGTGGTGATAAAATTATTTGAGATCACATCAATTTCTTTATTATATTTAATATCCTAGAAAACATTTAGATCCTTATCAAGAGGTCCCCCGATCATTGCATTCCAATTATACGCCCAATCATCAAAGTTACATCGTGAGCATACTGCATCTAGAAGGTAGGAAGCCATATAGAAATCTAATGCTAATCCTTCCTCCCGTTAGTCATCAGTATTTTTTACATGTTGTTGATGACTAGATTCCTTAGCTAAGTTTTCTAGAAGCTAATCTCAATCTGTCAATTTTTCATATAGAAAACACCCCAAACAAATTGTATTGTCCTCCTACCCTTCCCTGTCAGTCTATGATGAGAACAATATTCAGTTTTCAAGTCATATCTCGCTTTAGCAAAGTCTCCCTTTCTATAACTGTCATAACTTCACTTCTCTGCTATCATTTTCCCTTTTTTCTGATGCCATTAACTATCCGAAAGTTGACAAAGTGTCTGCTCCTCTATCCCTGATCATCTTGTCATATGACAATATGATCATGCCTAAGAAAACACTTAGAATCTGTGACTATTGTCTCTAATTTAGATAGTGGTGTTTAGGGAGTTTTTCCTTGGCTAAAATATCCTAAGCCAAAAAGCCTGTGTCTAGTAGTAGTCAGCCATGAATCTTTCCCTATTTTGCAAAACAAGCCTTGATCTATCCATAGGTCACACACCACTAAGAGGTCACTTTGTCTCATTTAAGAAGAATTTCAACAAAGATCCAAATCAGGAAAATATGAGGATGTTCACTGTCTGAATAAATATGCTTAGATCAGGCAAAATCTCCATGAAACACCAAAGGAGCTCCCCAAGGTTCAAAAGCATATATTTTACATCTCTGCAGGGGTGTAATTGAATGATGATCAGTGTGCAAATGGGAGCAAAGGATCAAATGAACAAGTTTCTCATATTGAAATATTTTTCCTTCAGTAATCAGATGGAGAGCTGTAAATTAAAAAGCAGCAAGTATACATGGTTTAAATCCAAAGACTGCCTGAAGAGCAGAGATCATTCCTCAAGTCAAATAAACACAAAAGACCAAGTGATGTTGATTAGTAGTGCTCCATATTCACCTCCAATGTCAGTGCTGCATAGTCTTTCCAAAAGGTATCATCATGAAAGGCATAAGAGGACAACTGCCTCTTATGTTACCTTGAACCTGGGATTTGAAAAATTAGTCAAAGGCAATTTCAATATACCTCTGAAAACACAGTCAAGAGAAAATTTAGTTTAATGATGTCTAGCAGTGAACACTCTCCATATACCAATCACATTGCTTCTGGTCTAGATTTCATAGTGATATTTTACAAAAGGGATATACACCACAGACAGGGCCTTATAAAGCAAGAGGGCATTAGGTTCAAGTGATTTTATCAATGATAAATGGCAAAATTTCACTTTTTTTCCTATTAGTATTCTTCAAACAAACATACAAAGGCACAGTGTTGAAATAGCTGAAGATTTTGTGTTTAATAAAACCTCGTTCAAAAGCAGAGGGTTAGAAGCACATTGATGGAAACCTCCTTCAAAAAGCAGAGGGTTAGAAAAACATTGTTGTGACCTCCTTCACAAACAAGCAGAGGGTCAGCATGTTTTTAAGAAACTTCAGAGTCTTATTTATGCCACTTCCTCCAAAGATGAACAGAGGATACATCACCAAGATCAAAATTTTGTTTGATAAAGGTTTCTTGTGGCAAAGAAATGTTGAGAAACAGTGGTGAAACAAATGAAAGATGATAAGTTAAAAGGCCTCTTTCACATCAAAAGCCAAATATTGACACAATGATGCTAACAGGCCTCTATTCTTATGTTTATGAAAGCCTTCTTCAAAGGATGAATCAGAGGTTATAATTTTGATTAAAGTAGCTTCATCTAAATGGTAAAATCATTAGACTAAGCTCTGTTTTCGGTGACTTCTGCAACTGATATAAAGCAAAAATCCACACAGATGGTTTATGTGAAAAGATCATTTTTCATTTAAACAAATCCATTATGGTTTATCGAAGATACTCCCTCCAAGTGATGAATAAAAGTGCAAGCACCAAAAGTTATTTTCTCACCTCATTTAAAAGACAGAGGGCACATTTTTAAGAATAGGTGAAATTTCATTGTTTGAAGGTCCCCCTTCATCATGAGCTAAAGGCCCAAAAATGACTTTAAATAAAAATTTGGGATCACAAATCATATGGATCAGCCTAATAAAAAGGTAAACAGAGATGTAGGAGACCAATTCTTGGTGGATACAAGCAATCTGCATTTTTAGGTGTTTTAAATCAGAGGATAAATTAAAGTTTCAAGTTTGAAAGGCCACCTTCGAAAGGACAAAAATGCACACTGTATGATTTTTTTAAGTTGATCTCTTTGGTAAAAAAGCAAAATGATAAAACACATGGTTTCAAGACCTCCTTCTCTTCATAAAACAATTGGTTTTCATCATGGTTTCAAGAGACTGCAGTAGTTTAAAAAAGGATGACCTCCTTGGAAAACAATTAGTAGGTCAAATCATGGTTTAAAGGATCTCCTTACTTCACAAACAGTGGATTGGCATAGTGGTTTTAAGATGGTTGCAGTAGTGTTTTTATGGTGATATCTTTGTAAACAAACAGAGACCAACACAATTTTTTTAAGACCCTCTTCACTTCATAAAATAGTGGATTTACCTTATGGTGTTGAATCGCTGCAGTAGTGGGGTTTTTGTGAGCTTCTTTCACATGATATACAATGTCACAGTTTGGAGAAAACCTTTGATATGAATTGGCAAAAACACAGTGTTTAAAGGCCTCCTTCACAAAAAGCAAAAGGTCAAATCACAAAAAGGAGGGAAAAAAGGCGTTCAAAAACGTTTTTAAAAAGGAGCTATAAGGCTCTCAAGTTAAAGTTCATTTCCATTTTGCAAAGGGACAAAAGAAAAAAAAACGTTTTTTTTCAAACCCCGAGTGAGCAATTGGCAGAAGTTTGAAGATGCGACGCACCTGTAGGTTTGTGCGACGCGCCTGTAGCATCTTTACACATCATTTTACACATAGCGCGACGTGCCTGTATATTTCCGCAATGTGCCTGTGTATGTGTCAACCGACCGACCCGTCCGGTGTTCAGCAAGCACTAAGGGCCTGACCCAACAACGTTCAAGAAAGAGTGCAGGCGCTACGCACCTGTGCACAGGAGCGTAATGCCTCTAAAACAACCTCCATTCCATCTCAAGTCGGATTTTTTCACGGTCAAATTGTCTCCAAAGTAGCCAACACATTTTCCAAGAGGTATTTACTATTTGTCTCAGCCAAGTTTTTGATTTGAGGGAAATTTTGATATCAAAGTTTAAAGGAAAATAGTGATTGAGGGTAAAAGGATAATCACAGTTTTATAGAGAAGTATGTTTTTTTGCAAAGACTTGTTTGTCAAACAAAGAAGAACAATTGTGTGTTAAAGGGAGAACAGATCTCCTCTCAAAATCAAAAATTTGTCTGCCAGTGCTTAAAGAAAACACAATTACTCTTAAAACTGCCACGTTTATCAAGATACAAAGAAAAAATGATAAAGGAGGAATTTTTATTGTCAAGGGGTTTTCTTGTTGAGAGCAACTAAAGACAAACACAATTTTCAAGCGGAAAAAAGTTTTAGTGTCAAAAGGAAAGGGAATTTGTTTTCACTTGAAAAAACTTGTTTGCCAACTAAAGACAAAACTCAGTCTCACAAAGAGGAAAACAGGGTTTGATTGAGAACCTATTTCTGTGATCATTTGAACATTTGTTTTGGTAAGTCAATAAAGGGTATCAAAAGAAAAATTTCTCCAAATAAAGTCAGCAAGGGTGGATTTCACAAAAGATTTGAGCTTGTTACAACTCAAGAAGTAAATGAATCCCCTTCAATTCTTTTTAATTTCCATGAGCTGGGCTGCCTTGATTTTTTCCAAAAATTCCAGGTCGTCACCAATTACCCTCCCTTAACACAACTGTTCACCCTGAGGTTGCAAGGAAAGTATGTCCACTTAGCAGGTCTAGACTTTAAACTCACTCCTAGGGTTGCTTCCAAAGCAACAAAGATCCCCTATATAGGAGAAAAGTGGTTCAAACAAGGATACCTAGATCTGAATCACTATAAACCTTTATTAAAAATAGACCATCAGGATGCTTGACAAGCTATATTTCCTGTTTCTCACTTATTAAGCAGCTATGTCCCCCTCATGAGAGTCATCATGAAGTATTTCACATGTGAAGGGAGATTTTCCCGGATTTATTCCTATCACATTAGGCTTCTCATGCATTTCACAAGAACTCAGTTGCTGAACCTACCTTTCTTCCTCTGCAAAAGCATAGAAAAGATGTCCTCCATTGTTCAAAAGAGACCTCCTGCTCAGCAGAAATCCAGTATTTTCCATCATTCCCTCATCAAAATCATCATCCTTCACCAGCTTGAAAAGAAAGGAGTGTCTTGGGAGACTTTCATTTCTCATCCTGATTTTTCCACTGCCTCTTCATCTCATGTCCCATCTCACATATCCTCCTCACCCTCCACTCACTATGTCTCTCCTCCATCAAGTTAAAATACTCCTCAAAGACAAACATCTCCCATGATTGATAGTGAAAAAGAGCAGTCTTATGAAATCAAGCACGAGGTTAGTGCTAATGAGGAACATGGGGACACTCAGCAAATTAGTGATGATGAAGACAAATAGGGCAGTGATTATGAGCATAAAACTAATGATGGTGAATAAAACTCACCAAGCGATAAGGAAGTCGGTGGCACTCAGCAAATTAGTGATGATGAAGACAAACAGGGCAGTGACCATGAGTAGCAAATTAGTGATGATGAAGACAAACATAGCAGTAAAAATGAGCAAGGAAATAATGATGATGAAGAGAAACAGAGAAGTGAATGAGAGTAGCAAGCTAGTGGTGATGAAGAGCAAAAGGAAAATGTTCAAAGCAGTGATGAGGAACACCACAGTCCTCAAAAATACAATGAGGGAGGTGACAGCATGTAAAGTGACCATGATGGCAGCCCACACACAGTGTCTAAAGAAGACAGTCACATTGAAGGAAGCCCTCAACAAATTCAAGGCAGTGATGAGGGTAAACAAGGTAGTCTATGAGTAGACAGTAAAGATGGTCAAATAGCAGAAAAGGATGATGAAGCTAACAACCCTAAACAAACCCAAAACAGTGAGGAAAACAACAAACAGGGAAAAAAAGTAGATGATGATGAAGGCAGCAGTATAAAGGGTCAATTTGAACAAGTGCTAGAAACAAAAAATTATCTCTCTTCTCCTCCACACATTCAAGAACATGTGCGTGCTGCCTCTCCTAGGCAAGGGGCCATGATTCCTTCTCCAAAATCACTAAAGGCTAAAAACACCAAATCTGCAAAGAAGAAAATCACTCCAGCAGTGACTAGCAATGTCACTAGGGCACTAAGGAGTAGAGGAAAACTACCTAAAAAGAGTATTTTTTAATTTCCAAAGAAGAAAAGGACCAAGAATCCTATCCAAAGTAAGGGCAAAGAAAAAATTGAACAACAGGAGAGTAGTCATGAAAAATAAAGAGAGTTTGAGATCATACAAATAGACAGTGATGTTGGAGATGATGAAGCTATAATTATTGAGTCACTTTTGAAAAACAGAGAAGCTCAAATATATAACTTGGAAACTAATCTAGAAAGGTCAAAATACCTCATACATTTTCTACAAATGCAAAATAAACAAATGAGTGGGCAAATGGCAATTTATGAAACCCAGGCGTTCAAATACGAAAGGGAAGCACACAAACTGCAAGTCAAGCTTGAAGAGTATATGGGAGAATTTGATGATACTAAAGAAGAAAAGCAGCCAGTAAGAAAAAGGCCTAGGACTATGGGTCTTAGGAAGACTTTGGAGAAAAATAAGGAAGAAGAGGCAGCACTTGTTCGATCTTATCCTCTCACACAATTGCTTGCCCAAGAAATAGAAAATGATAAAGAATCATGGCTTGAAAGAGCCAACAATCATTTGGAGGATAAATTAGAGAAATAAAATAGAGGCTTGGGTTTGTAAAGAAATATGACCAGGCACAACAAAAAATTGAAACAATTTGCTCGAAGAAAACTCAAACTTACTCAAGAAAGACTCAAAACTGTCCAAAGGAGGTGCCCGGTGGAAAAAGTGGAAAAAGGAATATATAGGCTTGAAATCTTGGCTTTAGCTTCCTTGCATGCTTCTAAGAACCCATAAGGGGCTTTCTTGCCAAAATTGAGCAAATTTTGACATGATCATGTTTTTTGTGTTTTTTGGCCCTAATTGCACATTTTTCTAGGCACTGCCATGAGTGCTAGGAGCATCCTCAGCTCATGAAAGTAATTTTTTTGGATGGATTAAATTTGGGGGCAGCTACTCAAAAATTTTCAGATCAAAAGGAGATGTTTTTGTCCCCCAAAGAGGCAAAAATCAGTCAAATTTCACCTTTCTGCCTCACATATCAGCAGTTGAGACCCTCCTAGGTTTTTTCACTCATTCCACCTTTTGACAGACTTCCAAGGTTTATTTTGGGAAAAATAAAGTATTTCTAGAAACTATACATGTAGGGCTTTCAAACGAGCTATCATAGGCCCCGTTTCAACATCGGGAAGTCCCTCAAACGTTGTTTGCAAAATAGGCTTCCTTTTCTACTACGCTCCTGTAGCATTTTGTCTAAAAAGTAGTTTTCTGAATCTGCCCATCCAAATGTGCGTTTAGCTATTTTTATCTCCATGTCAGTGACAAAAATTCAATTTTCTTTATATTATTAGCTTAAATAGATATTTTTGAAGATATTTTGTGCCTTGGGCTTTGCAAAGCCTCAAGGACAAAATCAGATATTTGTATTAGGCCAATGGCCTTGCTAGTTGCTCTAGGAGGGTTTCCTTCTCTTTGGCCTATACAATCCAAGAGAATTCATTGTAACCAGAGGCTGAACTTGATTTTATAGAGAAAATACATAGCATTATAAGCTTTGAAGAAATACTTTGTCTCATGAAGTGGATGATTTCTTGCTTGAATTGGATAGTGGAAGAAGATTGTTTGTAGGATTCCATGACTTGGTGAATGGTATTGTGTTCCTTATCTGTTATGTTTCCTTATTTATCATACATGTTTTCATGCTTCTTGCTTACTGTAGGTCAGTAAATAATATATTTTAGATATGCCCATGGAGGCACCTCAAGTTTCCTGATTCATTACAGCTTCTATGTTTTCATCTTTCTTTGTTATGTCAAAGAATTCTTAACTACTCTTTGATACCCTAAGAACTTGTTATAATTTCATTAATGGTTATTATGTATGCTGTCTAGTATGATTCATGGTATGCCCTACTTACTCATAGCTAACCAAAACTCCATCACTAAAATCTTTCTCTGAATATTTGATTGTCTTAATTAACCCAAAGAGGTCTTGTTTCAATATTTCCCTTTGCCCATGCTCTGCAGTCTTATTTCAAAGTTCCCAATAGCTCAAAATATGATGTTTAGGAGTTCCCTCTTCATAGATTGAGTTGTTTTTTTGTCTTATTTTTTTTCCCAAAAGTATGAAGGTGATTTTCCAAAAGTTAGAGGGTCTTATACTTCTATGTATCACCTAAATGTTTATTTTTATGCATCTATCAGTTTGAGTTTCATTTATAGTGATTAATGGTTAGCCCTACCACATGAATGTTTGTTGTAAAACTATTTATGCTTAAAAACCTCTTTGTCTCTCACAAAATTAGTGTCCATCTCATTTCACTTACACCCAAAGAATCCATTTATCTCAACCAAATCAACCCTGCAATATACCGTGTCCACCATTTGAGACAATCTCGACCTTTTTGACCCCATAGCCCAGTTGATCTGACAAAATTTTATCTATTTATCCTTTTGATTAGTTCCCCCTCAAAAACATAAAACAAACTAAAAACATACTTAGAAATTAGCCTAAAATCAAATACATAAAAAGAAAACAAGTTTACATCCTTTGCATAATAGAGAGATCCCTCTCCGAGTCCAGGAAGGCTAGGTCCTAGGGCTCCAAAGTTGGTTTGATGTTACCCTGTCATTTGGCTTGCTAATCTGCCAAATCATGGGACCATAACACCTCCAGCACTTATGTTGCTAATATATTGACCCTTAGAGCTGAAATTAATAGATGCACCCAATTAAAGCGAGCATCGTGGGTGGTGGTTGCCTACATGAGGAGAACCCATGCCCCACTAAAGGTATTGGTGTCCATCCTGCCATACATATAGCACATCATGGTTGCGATGAGCTTGTACACATTCCTCAAACCCTCGGTCTTATATTCCTAATATTTATTTCCTTTAAACTTTTCAATGTCTTCCCACCAGCCCCTCAGGGTGTCCTGTACCGGCACTTCATGTGTTTCTATCCACCAGACGTTAAAGGGTTCTGATTTACTCGGGAGTGAATAATATAATTCGACATCCCCTCCAATTAGGTTGGCGAAGGCTTTCCCTGCATGGTATCAGATTAACTAGAGCTTTGAATCCACCTTTTGTAGGATCCATTCAATCATATCTGTACATGGGGAGATTTGTGGGTGGGTAACCACATAATATAGTTTGGACCTTTTCACTTGTATGTATACGTGCTAGTCAATGAGGTCTTCTGGGAATTCCTTCTTCATGAAATCTTGGTAGAGTTAATACCAGGAGATCTTCACACCTTTTCCAAAAACACAGGCAGCATTCACGTAGATGGGAGTTGGTGGAGGAGGCATGTCACCCTATGATGGATATATTTTTAGGCTCTTGTGCCTTCTGCGAACTACTTGGGGCCCCATGTCGCTTGAGGCTGAAGAGATAGAAATGCACTCCAGTTCAGCTTCGATATTACCTGGAATATTCAAAATTTAGTCCCACGATAAGACAAATGGCATGAAGGCAAATAGAAAAAAAAAACTTGACTGAACCAACTAGTGTTCTGGCCGGTCTAATAGGCTAAGTTATCATCAAGATGGATCGCACCAAAGAATCCTAGGTCACTGTGACTTGCATGGATCGCAAAGGCTTTGTTTTGGAAGGGATGTGACCTCACAGCCTAGTCACAGGGTGGCACGGTCACGTTCGCGTGAACGATCGGGACTTTGCGACTTGGTGACCCAGGGACAAGTTCGTGAAACCATGAGGTGACATTAGGGATTTTTTGGGCGGAAAAATAGGTCAGCATGACCAACGAGGAACTTGGGGAAAAATGCAAGAGAAAGAATCATATCAAGTTTTAAGGGACCATAGGAGGTATATGAAAGGGTATCCAAAGTAGCAGGAGGCATAAAAAGTAGTCATAATTGGTCTGGGCATGGTGGGATGTGCAGGGGAGAACATGAGCCTTAGAGGGAAATGGGGGAAGTGAAAGTGATGCCGCTGAGAGGAGTAAAAGATTATTAATAGCCTAGCTAGGGGTAGGTAGGGTCAATAGTCAACAAAAATGGGAAATGTAGGAGGTTTTAGCAACATACCTGGAAAAAATTCACTCTAGTTGACCTGTCAGACGCTTTGTGAACTTCGTCCTGCAGGTCGAATGTGACCTACATGACCCTTGTATATATAAAGAGGTTGCACCTGTGTGCATTAATGGAGGTCGCAAGGTTGCATAGGAGGTTAGTTGCATACATTTGAGACCTTACGACCTTGCGACCTGGCGACCTGGGGGTTGATGGGTCGCAAGGTCACATGGTCGCAAAGGTAAGCCTCTGACAGAGCTTGAGACCTAGTGACCTGGAAAACTTGGCTAGGTCGCAGGGTTGCTAAGTCGCAAAATATCGAATATTGAGGGAAGTGTGACTTTGTGACTTTGGTACTTTACTTAGAGGAAAAACTTAAAGCCATCTTTTGATTTGAGGTTACATGTCTAGGGTGGGCTTTTGAGGCCTAGGGCCGATGCTGGGAAACAAGCCTATCCTCATCAAAAGGAATAGGGTCTCTGAAATTTCAAACTGATGCCAAATTTCAGAGGGTGTTGTAGCGACTATTAGTGTTAGTATTTGCATACTTTCCACTAGGGATCAAAACACATTTTGCATGTGCATCTTAGGTGTCCTACTCTAAAGAAATTTTCCATTATTTCATTAGGCCATGACATAAAATTGTTCCACTAGTGGTTGTCCTTGTCAATAAGCTTCATTCTCCCTCAGAATATCATATTGGCTGACTCATTTTCATGTCTCCTTGAGCATAACAACACCTATGGAAATGCTTTTTTCACTTGAAAGTCTTTTCAGTCAAAATCTCATTCATGAAATTCAGGTCTAAAGAAGTCCCATTAGGTCATTAGGTTTTTATATTTCTCAAGGTCACTCCTTCATTTCAGATGAGGTTAGCACATATATGAGAGGGACTAATAAGATCATCATGATCTAATTTTCATATTTTCAGAGTTGTAATTTTTGAGTTTAATGACTTTTATATCAAAATGTCATTTTGATATAAAATTCAATATGTAATTTATTTATATTTTTCCAAATGTAATTTTATGTTCTCATATGTAATAAATTCAATCCCAAGTCAAGCCAATGCATGCATCCGTCTATGGAGCAAAGAAAAATAGGGTCCATGACCTCGATCAACCTTCGCAAAAGGAAAAATGCCCAAAAGTTAGAAAGATAAAGAAAGCTCAAAGGCTAAAGTCAAAGGAAAAAAGGAACAGAAAAGTGGATAATTCAAATTTGAAAAATTCAAAATCGCTATAGCACAAAGCCTTTCAAAACACCTCAAAGAAAACCATTGCATCCATTCATCCCGTTTTACCTTAAGAGATAATCCCTTAGCTATGATAAGGAATCAGTGCTTAAGACATTCATATGATTATGTCACAAATATATATGTATTTGTTTTATTAACCCTCAAGTATTTATGATCAAACCCTTAAATATAAAATATGATGAATACTTCACAATGCTACCATTTGTTGATGTTGAATGAAGTGACTAGAAGAAAATGAAAGAAGAAGCTCAAACTGATCTCATACGGGTACAAAAACACTATCTCAAACCCCGTAAGAAAACAGTGAAAGAAACAATAAAAGACTGCTGCTCATAACTTTTTTTTATTCATAGATAGAAAACACAAAATGTAAACTTGGATACACTTCAACATGAAAAAAATGCTAGAAACTTGCTTACTCATTCATTAATCTTTGAATATTTGAGAGAAAAAATAATTCTCTAAAGGTCCAAAACTCGGAACCTTTCCTTCTCTTGAAAATTACATTAAATATAATAAAATGTAGTTTGGAACTGATGTAACCAATCATAACTACCAAAACTACTTAGGACTTCGAAGGCTGTCTATTACATGCCTTGGAAAAGTCTATTTACAATTACACTATCTTCAGAAAATAAAATAAATATCCTAATCTATAGGAATTTCTGATGATGTGGCTTCTTTTCCTGGGTCAACTGATTTGTCTTTCTTTGATGTTGATCCTTTTTGCAGGTCTATTGTCCAAGCTCTGCATTTTTTCCATATTTCTACCTTCGTCCTGGATGAATGTGTCAGATTGTGATATTCCAATCTGAATGTAGTAATTCAATCATAGGATGGCCTTTCTGTGAAAAGAGTCTTTACCATCCACAATAGTTGAAAATGTCTCTGCAAGAAGTTGACCATTGTTTCTCCTTTAAGCACCTGAGTCTTTTCATGTCTGTTATCAACTTTGCTTTTTGTCAATACTAGTAAGTTCTCATAGGAATTAAATGGCAAAAGATTTCCTTCAGCTCCCCAACATGATGGCAAGCCTACTCTTGTCATTTTGTCAAATGACTTATCAAACTGACTTAGTGCTTCCTTGACTTCCATTAGCTTCTTTTCTGCAACCTTTCTGAGATCATTTCTGACAATCATTTTATTAATTTCTATTGAATACAACATTCTGTCCTGCATGTGATTCTCCTCTAATTCCTGATCTGATTTAGAGTTAATAAAATCAATGAATCTTCTGGCCCAAATGGCTCCGTTAATTCCTTTTTGCTTATCGGACATGATTGGTTCTTCACATTCTAAAATAAGGCTTTTATCGTTTACAATTATCATCAGGAAGCACCAATTAGATTTAATTTCTAAAATGATATCAGTCCAAATGATGTCTTTGTCCTGTATCAATGAGAGATTTCCTTTTAGTTTTTCTTGATATTTTTAATCTCAGCTTCAACATTTCAGAAATCCATTTTGTACTTGTCAGATTCATTTTCTATGACTTTCATCAACTTTGTTGCAGTCTCCAGATCTGTTTGAGCCTTCTTTCGATCTCTTTCAGCCATCTCCAACTCATTATTTAATTGAAAAATCTGTCCTTGAAGGTCTTCATCACTTGTAGGAAAAAAAAAAGTATAATTATGGTTATCAATATGATTTTGCATTGAAATTGCAGTCTGCTTTATTTTGGAGATTTCTTCATCTTTCTGCATGAGTTGCTGCAACAAATTTTCCTTTTCCTTCTCTACCTATACAACTTCTGCAGCCATTAAATGTTCTCCAGTGGGTAATTTTAACTTTTTCCTCAATGTGGATATTTCTACCTCAGCGCTTTGCATGAATTTCTGCACAACTATCTTGTCACTGGGATCTACTCCAATCTTTTTAATGATTTTCTTCAATTCCTCATTCTTAATTGTTAAGGCTCTTGATTTAGCCTTCTCTAACTTCAACTGTTTAATTACTTTACCCAACATATTCTCTACCTCTATTGCCATTGCATTAGTCTTTGTGAGGTCATTTACAATCAATTGACCTGTTTGCATATGCAAATTCATTTCATCCATCAGTGGAATTTTCTTTACATCCATAGTCACATTGACAGTGTTGAAATTGCTATAAGAACCAATTGACATGTCTGTAGGATGTGACAGGGAAATGATAAATTGATCTTTCTCAAGATCCATTACAGTCAACAATCTTGTTTGATCAGCAACAACTTGATGTTCAACTTGCATCTCCATACTGGCCTTCATCCTCTGATTTCTTTCCTCAATTTATGAAAACAACTGTTTGATCAAGGGCACTTGTTCATGAGAAGCTTCCTGACTCCTGGGTGAAGCAGGAGCATTTTTATCTTTTTCCAAATGTAAAGAAAAGCCAGGTGAATTAGATGTAGGTTCAGCAAGTTTTGTTCTCTTCTCGGCTCCCTATTCCTCATCATCTAGATCAATAACTACTTCTTTGGTTCTTTTAGTTCTTTTCTCTGCTATGATAGGAGTTTGAATGTTTGCACCTACTGAACTTATCACACCTTTACTTGCTACCTTCTCCTGGTCTGGCCTACTTTCATGAATGAAAGTAGAGCACCCATTCTCAATTCTTCTATTTGAAATCACACTATAAGGGTCATAAGCCCAACTTTCTCCTAGTAGCATATGCATCTCATCTAACATTCTTTTTACTTCATCAAATGCTTGCCTCATATTGACTATGAAAGGGACTACAATCATGGGTAATTTATACATATGTCCTTTTTTCATAGGCACAAAATGAACCTGATCAACATTTAGGCTCTATCTAATGAACTCTAAAGGAAAAAGCCTCATTGGCACAAACATTGGGAGTCTATAAGGCTCAACAGTTGCTCCATACATTATTATTTCAGAGTAATCCTAAAAAATAAAACAATCTCCAAATTTTCAATTGGTTCCTAAATGTAAGAACTCCTGAGCTTTAGGTAAAAAATAGGGAGGAGGAACTCCATTCAATATTTTATATGCAATTGGCATGCAATAGCTAGAAAAATCAAACAACCCAGCCTCATTTTTCTCCCTTCTAACTACATTTGTCCAGAATATCACAGATTTCCTTTTTTTTTTTGCATCCATAATATTTAGACCTAAATGCATGAATTCTTCCACATTCTGATATAAGAACAAATATACAATCAATGAAGGAAATTTGAAAGAACCTATTAAGGAGAGGCTCATCAGCTGTGAATTGACTACTTCCTGCCAATATGATGGAATATCCAACACCATTCCTAGCTTCGTCATCATGGCAAACAACCCTGGGACTGATTTATCCACTGTATTATCATCATATTTACCCAGAATTTTTGCAATGTTACTTAATACAGGGAGAGTCTCTGTGTCAAAAACCTCCATAGAAAACTCTTTAAAATCTGGTTGGAAATTCTTTGTGTTAAGTTTCAAATAAAACATGAACTGGTTAAACTCTTCACCTGCAAGATTATCATAATAATGTACCAAAAAATTGTCAGAAAAATGGATGGATGACTCTAACTCAAGATAGCATAGGGCTTGGCGAATTAACTGGGTGGACACTTGTAGAACATTCTCTCGTTGGGAATCCATAACAAAACACTTCGTAGGATACATGACTCACACCAACCAATAGACAAATTTAGTGAAAAGATGGGTCTTTGGAATGCATGTAGACAAAATTCCATAATTGACCATGGCAGAATACACAGGGGAAGCATTATCATTCAAGATAACTTGTTGATAGAAAGGGAGGTGAATTATCGAACACATGGTATCTTGAATATCCCTCTCAGTATCCATGAGAGGGATATGTCTAGTTGAACCTGATAGGGACGACCGTTTAGCCATGGCTGAAAAATTCTATAGGAATAATTCATAGGGTGGTCAATTTTTTGCAGGTGATGGAAAACTGAAACAGGGTGCAATGCAAAAAATTCCATATAATTTGAAAAATAGATGAAAATATTCTTTAAATAGGTGGTGTGGGTTTTAAATTTAATGCTGACAAGATGCACCAGCGAGCCGTTGATTCCATCCGACATGGAATCCAGCTGTGAACAGCTCAGTGCCTTACATCACTACGGGGGCTCCCGGGGTATGGAGGAAAACTTCAGTTGGTGCCCCCACACTTAATCTCCACCGTTCATCTCTATTATCCCCACAGTCAACCCAGTCAACTGCAGAGGTACTCGTCTTGATATCCTGTGCACTGTTTGTGCCCACGGGTTGGACCTTTTGAAAGAAACTTTAATTATCAGCACTTTTCGACCATCAAATCAATCGATGTTTAACATCAAATACAAAACCTACTTCTATAAAGTTTAAATGTTTAAACTTTAACTCAGATATAGTGAACATACATTTTTTTTTATGCTAAAGTATAATATTTAGATAATTTAACATATTTTTCAACAATTTCTAATTTTTATATTTTCAAATATTTGAAAAATAAAAGGATATGCATATGATCCACAACACATCCATTAGAAGTTTCCAGCAAAGGAGAAATTTCAAAGTTTTCAAGCATTTTGGATCAAATTTTAGGGTTGCTGCATATTTACCCTAGGGTATTGCATGTATTCCTAGGCCATGCATGTTTACCTGGAGGCGTTATACGTTTTCCTAACAAGTGCAGACCAAACAACACAGGCATTGCACATTTAAACGTGATTGTTGCGCGTTTTCCTAGGCACTGCATGTTCCTCCAGAACGTTGTCCATTTTCTCAAGGAATTTTTTAAAGCATTTCACCACCTCCAACAAGATTCATTTCCTCATAAATATCTTCAAAGATATTTAAATCAGTAAGTAGACCCTAAAGACACCTCTCCTCTAGTATATTTAGTCTTTCATAAAAAATTTAAAGTGCTTATTTCTATGAAACCCTAGTTTTTATTTCCTTCCCATTTTCATGCATCATATCCATATTCATGTCCCTAAACACATATCAGTCACAAACACTGTTAAATTCTATGGTTTTCATAAACCTAGGTCTTCATTTACATTCACTCCCTCCATTTGCCTAAGCTATTCATTTCACCTCTCACTCCCTTCATCTCATTCCATTTACCCTAGGGTTTCCAAAGCCTTAAAGCCCACAATGTCTGAAGAGGAAGATAGAAGTGTTAGTGAAAAACAAACACCAAAGAAGAAATCATGTAAGAAAGGAGGAAAAATCATCAGATATGAACCAGCAACCCCAAAAAATCTACTAGAATCAGAATGCATCACAAACCCTAATTTCCTCTCCCACTTAGCTAGGGTTTGATATGGAAACATGAAATTTGAGTAGAAGAGCCATAAGGTAGGTCATATTAGTAAGTATCAGGTCATTTTAGCTCATAAACATCATTTCTCCATGATTTTTTGAGAATTCTTTCCAAGAGTCAAGTCATTTGCCAATCATAGGGCCAATTCCTCTTTAAACTATGTTTCCAACCAAACAAAGATGAATTTCATAAAAGTGAGAGAGGTTTTTGTCTAACATAGGCCCAAGAAGAAAATTTTCTTTTAGTTTTTACACAAGTTTCATGGTTTTATATAAATTTCGAAAATACAGGTACTACAAGATGTTTGCTGGATTTCTGGAGTGACCTTGGGAAAATCACGTTTTCTCATAGCTGGAGTGTCCAAATGACTTGTGTGATGAGTCAAATAATAATTATATAGAGGGTGGTTTCAAATGAGCTATCATGAGCTCAATTGGGAGTTGAGGAAGGCCTCCAAAAGTTTCCTGCACTAGTACTCTGCATTTCTACACCCTCTTCAGCACTTTTTGACCAGTCTTGGGAAAAACAACTTTTGACAAGGCAAATAAACTCCAATCAGAAAACCAAAGGTATATTTGGAAATCATACTTGAATATATTTCCAAAAATCTATCCTAGTCCCAATTTTGAAACAAGGAAGGCCTCCACATGAGGTCTTAAAAAAGGTGAAAATTATGTGTTTTGAGTATTTTTCCACTCAAAAAATTTTCCAAATGCACAGCAACCTGGGAACTGTGCTATTTTTTGGGGCCTCCAATTGAAAAATGGCCACCACCATCATGTTACAAATGATGAACGCATCAAACCTAGAAAATTTTAGAAAATGTTGAGGAGAATTGGCCCCTCAAAATTGCAAAAAACTACCAAATTTTCATATTTCTGTCTCCTTTTTGACCTAGTCGTTGTGCGTTTACCAGTCTTGGGAGATTCAATTTTTGACAAGGCAATTAAGAATATTTTTTTGAGAATGGAGGCATATTTGGAAACTAGACTCAGAGAGATTTCCAATGAGATATCTTGGAGCTAATTTGGACATCGGTAAGGCCTCCAAAAGTTTCTTGCAAAAGAGACTATTTTCTTGTTAGGGCACTGTGCGTTTTCCAGGAAAATTGCATTTTCACCATCTTCATCAAATTTTGAAGTTTCACTCCAGTTTGACTTTCTATTCGGGTAAATGAAGAATTTAATGATGTAAATGGTTAGGGTGAATGTAAATATCATGTTTTGACTTTCATCTAAAGTAGATACATTAGGGGAGTCCTCTAGAGGTCAAATGAATCAATTTCCTCTCTTTTAGAGGCAAACTGTTGGGTCTTCCTAGCGTTCAGTTTCTTGTTTGGCAGTAGGTGAAATTGATTCCTATCTCATGGATTTGACTCTCTAAGGATAAGGAGAGTGTTTTTTAGGTCTATGTGATGTAGTTTCTCAGCCATTGTAAGGTGGGGATTCATTTGGAGTTTTGGCTTCTCAAGAGACATAATTTTGTATCAGTTTTGGCCTAGACATTAATCAAATTTGTAGCTATTTTTATGGGATCCATGTGGTATTGTGTTCAGTTTTAGTTTCTTATTTTGTGCTCAGATGTTAGAATTTTTTGTTAACTTCATCCATCATTTCATTGCTATTAAGTGAATGTTTTCAAGTTAGATGAACATAATCCATAATTTCTATGCTCTGTTTTGGGTAAATATTCACAATTTGTGATTTCTTCAGTTTAGAAAGAAAACATGATTTCACCATGCTCTTTATAGCTCCTCCCCTGTCTTGATCATCCCAATATTGAAACCCTAAAGTGATAAACATTGTACCTACCTTTCCCCATAGAACACCCTGCAAACCTTGACCTAGTTTCTTTTCCTTAACTGTTTGACTCCTCGTGATCGAGCACAACCCTATACAATCAAATTCAAAAACCTTGATCTACTATACCTAGCATAATATCTTCTTTCCTCAGTTATTTTGGATTTTATCTATATGAAGAGAGCCCTCTCCTGGCCTAGTAGGGCCATCTACTCGGCTGTGCGTGCTTTTGGGTTACCTCAGAATTGCCTTTGTCAGCATGAGGTTCAATCCGAGTGATAGCATGTTGGGGACCATACTGGGGATAGAAAAAGATCATATCTTCCCTGGGAAGGAATGACAAAGTTTAGATCTAATTGCTGATGGTGGACAACAATCAAATGCATATGAAGGTGGAATTCTTCACCTGGTGACTCCAACTTGATTGAAAGACTCCACTACATGATCAACCTTGCCAGCAAGAAAATGGAAGGATATTACACAAAGGTCAGGTATTTAAAGTGGAATTGTATTCAATATATAATCTTATTTCTTGTAAAATTACTTATTTCTTTTCCTGAAACAATCCTAAAAGTTTTCTAGAGTTTGTCATATGATAAAGATGATCAAAATCTTGATTCTACCAATTCAAAAGATTTAAATACCGAGTTTTCCTTTGATCTTGGTCCACGTCCTTTTTCTGAATCATATAATTAACATCTTCAAATTGATGAGCCTAAAGAGATCAGGACTGATCCTACAGCTTCTGTACATACTCCTACACCTTGTAAAATTCTAGATCGATACAAACCACTCATCTTACCTCCTATACTCCATGCTTTCCCTGAAAATCATTACCTATATCTGCCAAGGTTTGATGGTGAAAATGACAACATCACTCTTGAGAGACATATGCCAAATTTTGAGACTTTCCTTGACTATTTTGAAGTTGATGAAAAGGATGTCAGTATCTGGCTATTTTCTCTTTATTTGCAAGGCGGAGTCAATAGTTGGTTAAAAAAATTGCCTGCTGCGAGCATCTCAGATTTCCCACAGTTTGTAAAAGTTTTCCTCGATAAGTGGATGGTAAAAAAAAACCATTTCCTAATTCTAAAATAGTATGACCAGCTGAAAAGACAGGTAGGGGAGACAATAAAATATTTTTCTGCCAAATTCAATCAAGTCTATTATTCGATACCTACTGATATAAGACCCCCTCCTCGCTTTACTCTTTTACATTACCTAGATGCCTTTGATCCAGAAATGGAGCTTCAGCTGAGAGAAATGAACCTTGCAACAATTGAAGAGATGGAGAACAGTGCAGTAGATCTAGAGTCTAATCTGCTGATGAGAAGGGCAATGCTGAAGGAAGAAGAGAAGAAGAAAATTGTAGAGCACCTAACATCTTCAGAGGTAAATCTTGAAATTTTGGTGAGTACAATAGAGGAAATGATGCAAAGGATCAACATGAGAGATTTTTTTTCCATTCAATATCATCATGACCCACTTATCCCAGAAAAAAAAAAGATTGCAAGCCCTAAATATTTTCCTACTAATCCCAGCCACCATAGATTTGAAAATGGATTTGTAGATCAATCTGAGGAGAAAAAATATGATAATCGAATGTGTATGATTGGTGATATTACTTATATTGATTATTTACCAAATTTTGATTAGTATGATGATGATTGTGTTCTCGAAATAGAAGCTAATCTTGCAGAGCAATCAATAGCTGGTTTGTGGGAGAAGGAAGTTCAGTTTCAATAGCTTGAATATAGTGATCATGTGATGCATATTTATGATGACAAAGATGAGGAAAATGCTGAAAATTTTGAAATAAGTGAAGAATATTTGCCTTTATGTTTTGCTTCATTAAAATTTCTGAAAGAAAATTTTTCCAAGATTAGAAATCAACAGCCTTTCATTTTTGATGTTGAGGTTGAGATAGATAATGAACTTCTTGAGAAAGTTGTTAATGATGACCATTCTTCTGAATTGGTTGAGAAAATAATTTGCGACATAGAATCCTCCTTAGCTCCAGATTTACAGTCACCAAATGCCATTGAATGTCAAGCTACAGATGAAGGCTTGGAAATTGAAACATATGATCAAACAATGCAAGATGATTTTGTACCATTATGTTTTGAAGCATTTCAATTTTTAAAGAAAACTTTTCATAATGTCTCTAAAGCAAAAGATCAACATCTTGTAGAAAGCCATGCAATATTATTAGAACCAATGGAAAATACATTGCAACAGTATTTTCAAAATTTTCATGACCCAATAGCTGATGTGTTGGATGATATCTACAGTAAAAGTCCTTTTCCATTATTTAATTGTGTGCCTAAAAAGAGTGTTGATATAAACTTGATTCGACAACCTGCTTCATTGTTTTTTTTATTAGGAGTCTCATTACAAATCTCATCCGAAAATTTGCAGCCATATCTGGAAAGTAAGGGTAAATAAGAAAGTCCATATTCAAGATACGAAGACTACCTAGAGCAAAGCAACAATATATTAGATGGGTTGGAAATTAATATGTATTCCTATGAAGATCCTTTTGCAACATTCTTGAGGTCAGCCAGGGGACTCATGCTTTGCAATTTCATCAAGATTCGATCTTTTGACAAGTTTTCATGGGTGTTTCCTTTCAATATTTCATTCTTCTTTCTCATAATCTAGCACTTGCGAAGAATTCAACGAGCAGCCAGAATGCTTACATGGTTACATTGGTTGTTCCATTTCACTTTATCAAGTGATGAATGGATTAGTTAGAGCAGGTTTTGTTGAATAAGCTCATTTTTTAGCATATTTTTCAGTTTTTCAGTTGTGATTTAGTCTGATTCAATTCAGTTTATTGAGTCAAATTTTTAGTATTCAGCTGGTCTTTATATTTTGAATCCATGCTCAATGGATAGGCACTTGGTCTATGGTGTTCATAGAACCTCCAAGGAGCTACCATCCCTAGCTAGAGCCAATGTTAGTGTCAGTATTTGCATACTTCCACAAGGGATCAAAACACATTTTTCATGTGCATATTAGGTGTCCCATTCTAAAGAAAGTTTCCATCATTCCATTAGGTCATGATATAAAATTGTTCCACTAGTGGTTGTCCTTGTCAATAAGCTTCATTCTCTCTTAGAAGATCATATTGGCTGATTCATTTTCATGTCTCCTTGAGAATAACAACACCTATGGAAATGCTCTTTTCACTTGGAAGTCTTTTAAGTCAAAATCTCATTCATGAAAGTCAGGTCTAAAGCAGTCCCATTAGATCATTAGGTTTTTATATTTCTCAAGTTCGCTCCTTCATTTCAGATGAGGTAAGCACATATATGAGAGGGACTAAATAATATCATCATTATGTAATTATCAATTTTAATAGTTGTAATTTTTGAGTTTAATGAATTTTATATCAAAATGTCATTTTGATATAAAATCCAATATGTAATTTATTTATATTTTTCCAAATGTAATTTTATGTTTTCATATGTAATAAATTCAATCCCAAGCTGTCAATGCAATCATCCGGCCTAAGTGGAGAAAAGAAAGCCAAAATCCATGACTTGATCAACCTACAAAATGCCCAAAAAGTAAGAAAGATAAAGAGTATCAGTGCCAAAGTCAAAAGGAAAAATGAGCATAGGAAAAGTGGGTAATTCAAATTGAAAATTCAAAATCACTGTGCTATAAATCCTTTCAAAACACCTCAAAGAAATTCATTGCATCCATTCATCCATCAAAAGTTTCCAACAAAGGAGAAATTTCAAAATTTTCAAGCATTTTGGGTCAAATTTCAAGGGTGTTGCGTGTTTACCCTAGGGTGTTGCGTGTTTTCCTAGGTGTTGTGCATTTACTTGGAGGCACTGCGCGTTTTCCTGAAAACTGTAGACCAAACAAGACAGGCACTGCGCATTTACCCATGATCGCTGCAAGTTTGCTTGGGCACTACGCATTCCTCCAGAACACTGCGCGTTTTCTTAGGGAAGGTTTTAAATAATTTCACCTCCAACATGCTTCATTTCCTCATAAATTTCTTTAAAGAGATTTAAATCATTAAGTAGACCCTAAAGACACCTCTCCTCTATTATATTTGGTGTTTCATGAACATTTTGAAGTGCTTATTGCTATGAAACCCTATTTTGTATTTCCTTGCCATTTTCAAGCATCATATCCATATTCATGTCCCTAAACACATATCAGTCATAAAAATTGTTAAATCCTAGGGTTTTCATAAACCTAGGTCTTCATTTACATTCACTCCCTTCATTTTCCTAAGTTATTCATTTCACCTCTCACTCCCTTCATCTCATTCCATTTACCCTAGGGTTTCCAAAGCCTTCAAGCCCGTAATGTCAGAAGAGGAAGACAAAATTGTTAGTGGGGAGCAAACACCAAAAAATAAATCATGTAAGAAAGGAAGAAAAATCATCAGATATGAACCAACAACCACAAAAGAGCTACTAGAATCATAATTTTTTGCAAACCCTAATTTCCTCTACCACTGAGCTAGGGCTTGCTATGGAAAGGAGAAATTTGAGTACAAGAGCCATAAGGTAGGTCATATTATTAATTATGAGGTCATTTCAGCTCATAAACATCATGTCTCCATCATTTTTTGAGAATTATTTCCAAGAGTCATGTCATTTTCCACTCATAGTGCCATTTCTGTTTTAAACTATGCTTCCGACCAAAAAAAGATGAATTTGATAAAAGTGAGAGAGTGTTTTGTCCATCATAGGTCCAAGAAGAAAAAAATCCTTCAGTTTTTACACAGGTGTCATGGTTTTATATAAATGTCAAAAATGCAGGTGCTACAAGAGGTTTGCTGCATTTCTGGAGTGACCTTGGGAAAATCAAGTTTTTGCATCAGTGGAGTGTCCAAATGACTTTCTTGATGAGTCAAATGATAACTAGATAGATATGGATTTACAATGAGCTATCATGAGCTCAATTTGGAGTTGAGGAAGGCCTCCAAAATTTTCTTGCACCAACACTCTGCATTTCTGCACCCCCTTCAGCACTTTTTGACCAGTCTTGGGAAAAACAACGTTTGACAAGGAAAATCAACTCCAATCAGAAAAAAAAAGGTATATTTGGAAAGTATACTTGAGTAAATTTCCAACAAGATATCCTGGCCTCAATTTGGACACCAGGAAGGCCTCCACTTGTGGTCTTCAAAAAGGTGAAAATTCTGTGTTTTTGAGTATTTTTGGATTGAGAAAACTTTCCAAACGCGTAGCGATCTGGGCGCTGCGCTATTTTTTGGGGCCTCAAATTATCAAATGGTGAACACCATCATGTTAATAATGATGAATACATCAAGCCTAGCAAGTTTCAGAAAATTTGGAGGAGAATTGGACCCTCAAAAGTGCAAAAACCTACCAAATTTTCATATTTATGCCTCCTTTTTGACCTGGTCACTCTGCGTTTACCAGTATTGGGAAATTCACTTTTTGATAAGTAAAATAAGAATTATTTTGGAAACTAGAGGCATATTTGGAAACTAGATTCAAAGAGCTTTCCAATGAGCTATCTTGGAGCTGATATGGACACCGGGAAGGCCTCCAAAAGTTGCTTGCAAAAGAGGCTATTTTTCCTGTTAGGGCACTCTATGTTTGCCAGGAAAATTTCATTTTCACCATCTCCAGCAAATTTTGAAGTTTCACTCTAGTTTGATTTTATACTTGGGTAAATGAAGAAATTATTGATGTAAATGGTCATGGTGAATGTAAATATCATGTTTTGACTTTCATCTAAGGTAGATACATTAGGTGAGTCCTCTAGAGATCAAATGAATGAGTTTCCTCTCTTTTAGAGGCAAATTGTTGGGTCTTCCTAGTCTTCAGTTTCTTGTTTGGAAGTAGGTGAAACTAATTCCTATCTCATGGTTTTGAGTCCTTGATGATAGGGAGAGGGGTTTTTAGTTATATATGATGTATTTTCTTAGCCATTGTAAGGTGGGGATTCATTTGGAGTTTTGGCTTCTCAAGGGACATACTTTTGTATTAGTTTTGGCCTGGTATTGTGTTTATTTTTAGTTTTTTTTTTTTTTCTTAGATGTTAGAATGTTTTGTTAGCTTCATCCATAATTTCATTGCTATTAAGTGAATGTTTTCAAGTTAGATGAACAGTGTAGTGTACCTATGGGGGGATAATATAGGGTACAGAGGGAGGTACCCAAGGGAATAATATGATGTATTAATATAAGAATGATAAATAAATGGGTCATAGTTAATAAATAAAGTGGTTAACCCACATTATGTAAGGGACCACATGTAGAGAGGGAATAAAGTGATAAGCCCAGTGTATTGGATGTATGGTATTGAGAGACCCATGGTAACTACTCATGGTATTACATGTATGAAACCTATATAGAGGTTAGAGACTCTCCATTGAGAGATGTCAAGGATTATTGTATGGGTAAGCATATGGCTTGTGGAGTGATCTCCTTCCTTAAGGAGTGAATGTATGGTGTTTCCCTACCTTAAGGGTTTTGATATTAATGAATATATGAAGATTTGTCTTCTATGGTGTTATTTATTGAGCATATTTTCTATTTCTATATATTTTCTTGACAGATCTACTACAAGAAAATATATAGAAATAGAAAATATGCCCAATACACCATAGAAGACAAATCTTCAGATCTTCATTAATATCAAAACCCTTAAGGTAGGGCAACACCATACATTCACTCCTTAAGGAAGGAGATCACTCCACAAGCCATATGCTTGCCCATACAATAATCCTTGACATCTCTCAAT
>JAXQQM020089144.1:0-35084 GCA_034641835.2 Pinus albicaulis | reverse complement strand
AAATCCCCTCCTTAAATGCATCCTAGACGCTCCCAAAAACTATAATAAATCTATCTTTTCCATTTTTACTCTTCCAATGTCTAGTTTTTGACACTTCTGTGACCCATTCAACCTCCTCGCGCAGCTATTGGGCGCACGTCGCACATTACTACATGTATAATCCAAAGCTAATGATAACCATCTATAGACCATCCCCCCCCCCAACACAGGCTTGTTGACCAGGTAATTCAAAGCATATCGAGTGGTTTCTATCACATCCGTTAACAATTGAAAACTTCTCTGACATTTGTCATCCCAATGGAATGTCACACCTTTTCAAAGTAATCTGGCCATGGGTGCAGTTATCAACTCATAATTTGGAATGTGCTTCCTATAATATCCAACAAGGCTCATCATGGAGCGCACTTGTCTGACATTCATAGGCGAGGGGATCGGGGCTCCATCGACCGCGCACGGTTCCCTAACTTCCACAAGTTCCAATTGTTTGTAATTCACATTCTTTATTATCGGCGCATTAATGATTTCTTTAATCAAAGCTTAGTCATAATGTCTCGAGATAAATGTAAGAATAAATCTCTCTGTCATCGCAGACCATTCACTAGTACCTCTGCACAACTCTATCTCCAAGTACCATTCAGTAGGCACCTTTCCCAATGTGTGAATAAACATATGGACCCATTCAAGTTTTGGACCTGATTCCATTTTTCCAAATGTATGTATGGATCCTCTTTGCCAGAGTATACATCTTCCATTATAATAACGGGCATTCAAACTACAACCTCATCATGCACGCACATTCCTCCCAGTTACCCATATTGTCCTTATGAGTTTCCCACCATCTTGTTGGAGTAGGGTGCAAGCCAAGATCTAAAGCATGGAATCTATGTCCTTCAGGCCTATTCCTCTCAAGATATCCTATAAAAATGTTCACATCAGTTGAGCCATCATAGTATGCTAAATCACGTACCTCATATTTTATACATCGCATATATCGGGTCACGCGATTATAACGCAGCGCAAACACCTCATGCAATCTGTTCTGCCAATTTTCTAGTTCTTCATCAGAGTTTGAAAAATGAGAGTTATCCTTCTCCCACTTGAGATTCCCATCTGTTGTTAGATTAATATAATCTTCCTCACGAAAATTCAACTTATAGATTTCATTGATCTTGTCCTCAACGCGCACTAGTTCAGTATATCTTTGCCCTTCTGCATGATCTAGAGGAATGATTACCCTGACTCCATTGCTTTCAAAGTCTATCCTTAGTTTCTTCAGATTGATAACGCCATCCATGTCAACGGCCCAATCAAATCCTAGCAGTGCAGGATAAGGATCAGTATCATTTCCAATTTGTATGACTTAAAAGTCTTCCATCACCTTAACACCCTCTATATTGACCACAACTTGTGATAGCCTCCCTAAAGGAATGATCATCTACTGATTGGCCATGCGCAATTTAATGGTATACTATTCTAGCTTTGGCTCTCCCGTGCGCTGCCATGTTTTCTTAGGTAGAACATTAGCATCTGATCCTAGATCTAGAATAACTTGTTCCATTTCATAAGCACCAATCTACGCGGTCATACACATCTCCCTACCCATTCTCTTCTTTTTCTTATAAATTTTGTTGACTGCTCGTTGTTCTACCATGGGTTATTCTTTCTCTGCGCAATTATCTGTCAATGCCAACATATTTTCAACTGCCTTCTTGTTGCACAGTAACTATATACATGCTTGTAGAAATGGTTTGATCTCCTCATCTCCTCCTTCTTCCTTCATTGTTCTTCCTGATGTTGATGCACTTCATTCTGCAAATTATTTATGTGCTTCAATTAAGGTCTCTTTTGCACGTTGAATATTAAATCCTTCTTCGTTTTCAAGTTCTTTATGGATCCATACATCAATGGTTGGTTGCTTTCCTTTATCTTCATTGGTGGCTACACCACTCCTAATAACCACATTCACATTAGGATATTCTTCACGAGTTTCTACATGAACCATCTAAAGATTTTGTGTTGGGGTCTGCGTCTTCTTTTCCTGCATTTTAGCAATCAAGATAGGACAATATTCTATGACATGATCAAATTTTCTATAGTAACTACAAGATCATCATGCGGAATTCAAACCATCACATGCATAATGGCCAAAATCTTCACAATTTTAACAAATGACTTTTCCTCTTCCTCGGCCAACTGATCCACCTCCTTGGCCTCTTCCTCTACCTTGGAATCCTCCGCGCCCAGAAGGAGATGCTAGTGTTGTAGGCTCAACCTTCATTCTATATATTTCAACTTTATCTAGCATCATATCATAGGTACGACAGTGTTGTTGATCACGCCCTAATGATGAACAGAATTTGAAAAATAACTGCTTCAAGTCAGGCTGATACTTTATGATCCTTGGGAAGAATCTGTATCATGTAATCCATCAATTTGACAGATAGAGCATCACATGGGATTCTTCAATGGACTAGTACCTCCAACATTCAGATAATTGTTGAAGACATGACACTGGTCTTTATGGTGCCCAAAAGCTTTAAATTTTATACACTAGACCTATGTGTACACCTCCTTTCCCTTGTCTTTGTGCAGAATTTGAATTTCTAGATGCATGGCTTCCAAATGATTCTAAATCTATTGATTTCACAGTGATATAGGTGTTGGGGTAGCCTCCAATTTCATTGCGACCTCCACATCCTTAGCTTGTGTGGCAATATTTTTCTGACCTAAGGGTTGTCGCAGATGTGGAAGCAACATAACAATGAAACATTCCTTACGTTGAGCATCATCAATAACAAATATATCATCTCTGATGGTGCACTTCAACCTTTGATTGGCCTCCCATACAGATTCATTATCCTCCTGACAAATATCCTTCATTTGTGTCACTAGTTGCGCATATGACTTAGGTTTCTTAAACTTCTCTTTCAGGGCCGCTTTAATTTCTTCCAAGGTAGAATTAGGGTTTTCTTGAGCATACCTGATGTACCAATCTAATGCGCGATCTTGGAAATTAGTAGCCAGTTGTGCCTTTCTAATATCAATATTGTTACTTTTTTTAGCCTACCACATGGCCTTAGCCACAAACGAGAAGTGATCAATATCCTAACTTCCAATGCCTCTGAAATTAGGTAACTTCATTGATGCAACCATATCTACTTCGGGGGCAGGTGGAGGTGGTGGTGGAGATAGACTGTGTGGTGGATTAGGTGATCTATGATGTAAGTGAAGAAGTGGAGTGGATGGGGTTGGAAATAGACTCAATGGTTTATGATGTGATGAACTTTCTTGTTCAGAGTAACTTGAGCTAGCAGTTTCTGGTTCAGGTTCACTATCAGATCTAGGATTCAGAGGGCTATAAATAAATATTTTAGAATATTCGTGGTAAATTATTCCACTATGCGTAGTTGGACCTCTTTGATGCATTCAAGCAGTATGTTCACACAGACAACCCCGTTCACACAATAGCATTTTCCCCAATAATTTCAATGAGCACAGGAACTTACCTCTAGGACCTTTGAAAAACCTTCTTTCTGCTTCAGAATGGGACAAGAATTGATCAATGGAAAATTTAGTCACAAATATTCCCAAGAGGCCATCGATCTAATGATATATCGCACAGGTTATCTTATTATCAAACTTCTCTACTTGTTGGATCAATTCAGGATTCCACTAAGTGACTATGTCGTCTTTTACGCGGTGATGGAATTCAGCTAAGCGCGATAACCACTCCTGTAGCTTGTGCACAAAGGAAAAAAATAATATTTCATGCAATTTTGTATAAATATATTTCTGTAGCCACTGCTTGTTAGATAACTTAGTACTTCTATTCTCTTGGAGTGAAAATTCAAGGATATTTCTCTCTAGCCAATCTTGTAATTCATTTCATGACGAATGCCACAACATCAAATCTCCCTCAAAATGATCTCAGTCTCGGCAATGGAACAATTTGTTGGCTTGAGGGGTCCTGACCTAGGTTTAGGGTTTATGGATAAACCAACAAACCCTCCAATTACTGGCCCTTTCAACAATTACCTACTTGCGCAAATCAAAGTCTCACCCAAATCAGTATGGGGGGGTGTTGGAACGAGGTTTCTGCACCCTAAGGGTGAAAATAATGAAGTGGTCCTCAACAAACCAAAGGAAAACTTATACCAATTGTAAACAGATTCGCACAACAATATACATCGAAATCATAGAGAATGCACAGTCTTTAATAGAATAACACATAGTCATTTTTCGCCTTAGCGTAGATAAAATGAACCATATCCAAATCTTAAACAATGCAAATACTTAAACATATCTATCAACCATCAATAAGCATTCATAATCATAACATATATCTTTGTGCGATAATCAATAGAAAATAGTGCGATCTTAACAGAACATAAATAACAATCAACTCAGATTCATAACATAATAAGTTCACCCTTATATGTCCTTTCTATTAGCTTCAGATCTGTTTAATACATTAACTTTCCCTTAGAAACCCTTCCATGCGGATAGCCAACAAAGTCCGCACACAGCCAGGAATAGGTCTTCATGCACACAGCCAACAGGAGCCTTTCAACCCAACCCAAACAACCCTTAGAACATATTGCAGACGCATAAAAATCAATATCATGAACTTAATTAGAACTAACTAGCTTATACACGATCTATCTATTTATATTCACCTAGCGCATAGATACTATGGTCTCAAACCATGGTTTGAGGCCCACAGTTTATCCTTAAACCCATTTACATCGAAATTGAGGACTTTTACCCACCCCAAAGCCCCTTGACTCCATTGTGCAGCGTGCACATACCAAATTATAAAAAGTGACATCAAAAATTGTGCCTCAGGGGACCCCACTCCAACACCTAGAACTTGAAAAAACTTTCCAGAATGATTAATGACACAAAAAAAAATAGTTAACACAAAAATTAGACAAGAACCTGACCTAGCCAGGCCTAACCATGACAAAAATTTCATCAAACACATTGTAAACATGTAATCTACAGATCATAAATCCATATCTAAACATAGGGGTCTCATACTTATCTTAGAATCATCAAGAAGTTTTGATGCCCTCTCATAATAGCTGAAATAACATCTATTAGGTCACGCGTTCATTAACCATTCATTCACTAATCGAAACATGATGAAAAACATAACTAATGTTTGTCATAAAACCATGCCTATAACGATCATATAACTAGAATAATAATAGTGATAGGACATCCATCAAGCCACATAATAAAAGGTATGAATACTCATGAAAACACAAGAGGAAAATAGCTCTTATTAACATATGCAAAATCCAACCAAGTTAGGGACCTCCATGTACCAACCGAAAATAGATTGGGTTAAACCAAATATTTCTTTCATCCAGTCACCCTCATGCCATCTTCCAAGCATGAACATGGGAATAACAACAAAACAACTAGGGCTTCTGCATGTTTTACCACATATCCTACCATTACTGGTTAAGGTTTTTATATGCCTAAAGAAAGAACCCACCCAACTAGGATTTACCGCAATCCCACAATTATCGGTCAAGGGATTCCTAGGCCAAATTAAAGAAACATACACTGCCAGGATTTACTACAATCCCGCCAAAACTGGTCAAGGGATCACTAGGCCCTAAACAAGCATGGATGCCTCCATATTTCGTCACAAATACCTTAAGGAATTTTCCCGTCTCCACCCTCGGGATTTACCATGTATCCCTCCATTACCGGTCAAGGGATTTCTAGGCCCTTGGGAAATTTCTTGAGACTGCTTCACTTGGTTCGAAAACCATTTGGAATTTGAATATCAACCAAAGAGGGAACTCCATCACACCATGGTTATCTATAAATGGCAAGGCAAGGTTGAAACCACTATCACACTTGGAAAAAACCATTCCAATGACAACAAGAGAACCAAATACACACATGCATGTACCATTCATGCCAAATCTAGCAAGGAAATCATACATGCAACTCAATACTTGCAAAGTAATTTCATTGTCTCCACTTGATCCAACTCTTCATTGCTTGATATTTGCTTCCATTTTCTTTCTTGTCCTTCCTTTGTCTCCCTTTCTTCAATACTAGAGTTCTCCAAGAATGCTCTAAGTGTTTAAGAGTATGATAGAGATAGAATAGAGAGATAGCTCCAAAACTAAACTGGAAAAATTTGTGAACTGATCCTTAGAAGAATTTTTATCCATGAGGCCTCTATTTTCTTCAATTTCCACTCATTTTCCTTCAATTTCATCCTCACATGCAACCTATGACCTTTCACCTCCCTTTTCTCCTAATTTCCTTTATTTTCGTAAATAAAGTGCCAATTAATGCCTCTTTTCCTTTTCAAAGCCTTTTCCATTGCCTTTACCAATTTCCTTAGCTATAATAAATCGAATGAAACCCACTAGGATGTCTTTCCCAACATTTAGCTTGAAATACATGTCCCATGACCTTGGTATTATTTTTTCCTTTATTGACTTTATTACATTAAATTAGCTTGTGGATATTACATACCCCTCCCCCTTAGGGAAAAACTAGTCCTTAGTGTTCAATGAGACCTACAACTAGCAAGACCGCTGAATATTAACACACTTTCCTTCGATTTTTATAACTTAGTTCAATGTAGTATTTACAATATCCTTCTACTAAAAATCAAACCAACATGAAAAACATAACAACATGACGCACATACCTCTTATTGTAGCTTTGTAACACAACTCATTGTGGTATTTACAATAAAAACCACAGATAAATATGTGCATATACCAAAACTGATTTTCCTTCACCGACAAATGATTAAGGATACATATCCTACATTTGATCAACCATATCCCATGTAGATTCATCGTGCCCAAAGTGCTTCCACTGAACTTTAACTTGCTCGATTACATGATTATGGAGGATGAGTTTTTCTATTGCAAAATGCATTTAGGTTCCAGATGGAATTCTCCTTCTGGATCCACCTTCAATACAGACCAATCAATAACATGATCAACATATTTTACATATATATTAAGTAATGAAACATGGAAAACATCATGGATTTTCACTGTTAGAGGAAGAGAAATTTTGTAGGCCAGTGGTCCAATCCTCTCAAGGATCTCAAAAGGCTCACAATACCGAGATGCCAACTTTGCACATGACCCAATCCTCAAGGAGCTCTTCTTGGGCTTGATGCGCAAGGACACATGTTCCCCAACTTGAAACTCCTTAAATGCTCTGTGCTGGTCTGAATAACTCTTTTGCCTATATTTTTTTTTACTTTATATTCTTATTAATAACCTTCATTTCCTATTCCATCTCTTCCAACATATTTGGTCTTATCAAAACCCTGTTCACTAGATCACTCCAGTTGATAGAAGTATTGCAACTTTTCCCATAAAGTGCCTCAATTGGACTTATCCTCAGTGACTCCTAAAACCCATTGTTGTAACTATACCAGTGGAAGATACTCTTCCCACTTTTGTTTCTAGTGTATAACATACATTCTCAACATGTCCTCCAAAATCCCATTGAACCTTTTTGTCTGTTCATCTATTTGTGGATGATAAATTGTACTGAAGACCAACTTTGTACCCAAAACTGCAAATAATTCCTTCCAAAACCTGGAATAGAACTTAACATATTTTTCTAACACAATATTCTTCGAAACACCATGCAACCTCACTATCTCCCTGATGAAGGCCTATTCTACACCAGTAGTTGAATAAGTATATTTCACTGGAATGAAGTGTGGAGCCTACAAGTCCAGGTTCACTTGGGCTGATGTATCCATTTTCAATCATTTACTTCAACTAAAAATTCAACTCCACTAAATCTAGTGTGCTCATCCTATAATGTTCGTTTGATGTTGGTGTTTCCCCTAGTACCAAATCAATAGAAAAATCCACTTCCCTATGAGGAGAAAACTCTAAAATATCTGCTGCGAATACATCCTAAAACTACTGCAAGAATGTGTACCTCTTCAAGACTTTTGCATCCTCAACATCCTTACCTTTATCACTGGGTATATGCACTGCACACAATACACACTCTTTCCTATGGTTTCACTTGCCTTGCATAGCTATAACCATTGTAACCGATGTAGCCTTCTTCTTACCCTGCAAAATTCTATGTTCTCCATTCTCATCCAAGCACTTAACGACCTTGTCATAAAAATATACTTTGTTCCTGTGAAGGTACAACCAATCCATACATAGAAGCATATTGTACGATCCCAATGGAAGTACATTCGAATGCAATGATGTAGGTAATATACCATTTAACTCAAATTCACAAGATCTTTCCCAATGATGAACCCTCTTCTTAGTACTTGTAGCCAAATGCACTAACCAAGACTCTGCATGCACTTTTTTTCTCAAACCACACTTATCTACTAGGTCATGGTTAACACAGCTATAATTAGATACGAGGTTAATAAAAATAGAAATGACTTGATCATAAAGCCTATCTTCCATCTCGATAATAAATGCATGGTGATCTGTCTTCTTGTTATCCAATGTTGCATAGATCCGAGGAATGATTTGTCCAACATCCCCAATTGTTTGCGCTTCCTCTACACTGTAGATTTGAGACCTACCACCCTTATACGACAAACAATCCTTCTTGAGATGCTCCTTGCCACATATCCAACACTAGAATTATCCCTTACCCTACCCTTTATTCTGCTTCCCTCCAGGTTCTAACCCATGTGACTTTCCAACTACATTCAACTTCTTGTAAGGAACAACATTCTCTTTCTCACCTACATCCTGAGGTCTTGTTCGCTTCAGTGGCCATTTACGCTTTTATTGCTCATAACATCATTTCAATTTTACAATTACTTCTTAAACTAACCAAGGCTCATCATACTCAATATGATCCTTAAATTCTAATGGTAATCCACAGAAAAATATCTCAACTTTGGCCTTCTTATCCTTAAGATACAAAACATACCTCAAAAAATCCAGGAACTTATTCATGTACTCCTCATTTGTCATCGATCCGATATTCGTCTCATATAACTCCTTAGATTTACTATCATACTACCTCTTTGACAAGTACTTCTTTCGAAAAATCTTTTTGAACTCATGAAAACTCAACTTCTTTGTCCTGATGTCTCTGGCCCGCTTCACATCTTCCCACCAAACGTCTACTTTCCCTTTGAGACTAAAAATGTTCCAGGATGATCATATAGGTCCAAAGTACAAGTGTCTTAAGGAGAAGGCTCAAAAATCAAAGTGTCAGAAATGTGGTAATCTCGATGTCAAGTTGAAGATCTCGTCGTCTTGATTGCAACGGTGTGAATGGTTCGTCAAACCGAGCTCGTATGCGAAAGTTAGAGGAAATCAAAGTTTATGGGTTGAATTGATGAGGTGGCAGGCTAAAGGAGGACACGGTTTCGTAGGAACCTGGCTGCCGGATTTTGGCCGCCCCTACCCACCTTACCTCTCTCTCTCTCTCTCTCTCTCTATATATATATATATATATATATATATATATATATATATATATATGGCCTGCCCACCATATCTCCTCTGAAATCGCATATATATATATATATATATATATATATATATATATATATATATATATATAGCACTTTTGCGGTTACCGGAGGGATATGTTAGGTAAACCATGATATGATTCTCTCCCCCTCCCCCTAATTAATTAAAAATTTTGGAATAAATATTGCATTGGGTTTTTAAAAATACAATTGCGGCCTTTTTATGGAGGGTGGAAGGTTTGACCACCTGTCCCCCTCCCTCAAAATACGGATCTCAACCAATTCAGCCAACGACGGACTTGGTGAAGTTTGCCTGCCTTATGATATATAAACCTACAATTTAGAAGTGCACCCAGGCAAATCTGGAGCAGAAAGCTTCCCAAGACAAAGTGGAACCATGAGCACCTTGCAGAAGGAGTTGGTGGGACCAATAAATAAGCTCATTTCCAGAGGGCCCAAATTTTTCCGGCATCAGAATTAGGAAAATTATATATGGATTCTACACCTCTCGACGGCACGAATCCAACGGTGTTGTCCATTTCTCCATTAGAGGTCTCCAATTTTTGGGCACTCTCAACTATGGAGGTATAAGGGTGTAATTTTGCATTGATGCTTGTATTTTTATTTTATTTGCCACTTAATGAAAGAGGGCCTCCCCACTAATTGAGCAGGGACCAGAGGCGTATTCCCCCCTGGAAAAACTCCGATATCAATTTCCTATTTTCTTTGCATGATTTTACGTGATTCTCTCTTCTTATGTTCATGTCTTTTAAGTTTCATGGTTAAGATGCAATTTTACATGTAATTCTTTAATCCATCTCAAAGAAAAATATTTTGGATCAAGTGGTATCAGAGCAGTTCTTTGTAGATGTGAATTGCATGTTTGTATGCTAACCAAAAACAAGCTACGAAGAGGCAAAGAGAAACTAAAGTCTTTTGATCCTAAAGCGGGACGTGCACATCGAAAAAGTAACATGGATGACGATGTGTTGTGGTAAAACACAACCCCCCAATTTTGACTTATGTACTTCAAATAATGGGGACCCTTTCTACAAATTTTTTGGCTAAACACCTTTTAGGATTTTCACTAAGTTAATTATTCTACATTTTTTGTCATTTTTTCATTTTCCTCAAAATTTTGTTTTGATTGCTTTATTGAATTCGTTTTTTCACAAGCTTTCCAACGATACTTATTTCGCTCCATTTTGTCAACCGGTTTGTAAATAACACTCTTTTGAAGTTTTGATCATTTTTCTCGCTTGAGTTAAAGTGTATAAAGTGTACCAATATTTTAATTCTTGTAGTTAAAATAGTCATTCATTGCAAATATTAACTTTTAATTCATTTTTATTAATTTTTCAATTTCTACTAACTGTCCTACAAAATGACCAGGTTAAATTGTACAATAGACGAAAATACATTTCAGGATCTTGGTAATTTGCTCCAACTTGTTATTTTAAAACAAATTGCCAAACCCAAAACTCCATAATTGCAAAGTGGTTAGAGTCTAAATTGTAAGATGATTAATCCCACGTGGGCCCCACTTCACACCCTTCACATCCTTCCAAAAAACTTTGCGATTGTGATATTGCGATATCGAATATCGCAAATTTATTAAAATCTCAAAACTCGTCAGTTAAATATTACAATGTGCGATTTTTAGTTTTATGTGATGGGTTAAGTTTTTTTTAATATAAGGTTTCCTTCCTCCTCCTTATGACTCCCGTGACCTCACCCTCACCTCACTCACCCTCCACCTCACTCTCTCACGTCATCACTCCCTCACCTCACTCACCTCCATTAAAACTCCTTATCCCTTATAACTCCCATTCACTCACCTCTCCTCCTCCCTTTTCTCCCTCTCACGTGGTGTGTATTTCATATAATTTTTGAATTATTAATTAAAATATGTTATATTATATAATATTATAATTAATATTATATTTTAGTTATAATTTTTTATTATAATTTTAATATAATTCAAATTATAATATTAATATAATATTTTAATATTTTAATTAATAAATAAGTCATTTTTAAATTAGTTTAATTTTATTTTCAATTACTTTTTATTAATCAAAATTAATAATGTAATTATAATTAATTAATAGATAATTATAAATTAATTTAGAATTAGATTATAATTAAATTGGATTAATAATATAATTGCACTTAATTAGTATTAATTAATTAAAAACTCTAATTTAATTTAGGATTAGAAATTAATCAAAAAATTTTGATTTTTAGCTCAAGTAACAAAAATTCTATAATTTTGGAAATTTTAATATATCAACTTGGAAGCTCATAAATGGAGTTTTATTTGGCTAAATGAGGCCAAGGACGGCTCATTAGATAGATAAAATTATGGAGAACATTTTTGAAGTTGTTTCATTTCTATATTTGATCATTTATTGGGTCTAAAATCCAATAGAAAATCGTACTCCGAATTTTTAACAAAATAATTTTTCTGAGTTTTATTTTCTGCATTTTAATTTGCTCACAACTTCTTCTAAATGCAGATCCATTCGTCAATGATATCCTTGGCCAATTATATCAGCATATAAATCAAAAGAAAGTTTATATTTATTTTATTTTATTTATTTAATTAAGTTTTGATTGGAATTATTTTAATTTCTAGATTTTACATTTTGATTTTATTTTTACATTTTAATTTTGTTTTGATTTTTTTTGCAGGAAAACACTTGAAGAGATGAGAAAAAAAAGCTCTCAATCAATGAGAAAGCTCCGACAATTGAATAATTTTTTTGAACCAAGGAAAATTGATTGAGCAAAACCACTCTTCAAACAAACTTTCTTATGAAGAAATTCATTTGTAATTATTATAAATAGAAGATTGCAAAATGTAATAGTGGCTTGTCTCTTTTGCAATTCTGGAATTCTAAAAGCACTTTTGTAATATGAATTTAGAATTGTAGGGTGAGAGGAGAGGAATCTCAGATCTAGAGATTATTGAGGTTTTTCTTTTACATTCTGAGTTATGTATAATGAACAGAGTCTTGCACTAATGTAGTTCTGATTTTGAAAGAAGAAGTTTAAGCATTGTAAAAGACTATTAGAGACCAGAGCTGGAGAAATGGACTTAAGAAATTGGTATTTATAATACTATTATTTTAAATGCTAGTTTCATTTTATGATAACAAGAATGTGTCAATTTACTCGCATACTTGTGCACTTTTGTCGGTATGAGTAATTTGCCTCAATTTATGCTATTATTTGTCTCTACTCTTATGGGTTGAATTCTGATTTCTGAGCAACTATTTACTCATAAATATATCTTATAAAATTGATATATTGAATAGTGATATGTTGTGAACTATTTCCGCATGTTATTGTTTAATTATTCAAGTTATTGATTAAATAATCAATATCATTTTGAGAACTACTTCATGAGTGTTGTTGATTGATTATTTCAGTTAAAAGGTATCTAGGTAGAATGTGTTTGGTATTCACAATATCAGTTAATTGAACTACTTCGTTAGCTTGATATTCATTTAAAACAAACATATTTAAAACATCTTTCTCTTAGTTGGGATAGATCTATATCTGCCTAATTGAGATAGGATTAAAATAGTTTCTTTTTCTTGCATCTTAGAGTAATATTTCATATAGATTAAATTATACATCTCTAAAAAGTCCCCTTCATGCAGAGGCAAACCTTTAGTTGTGGCTTGGCTAAGCCCAAATTAGCTTAAGGATCACTTTCTTGTCCGATCGGCAAGAGAAATGATCTAATGTCTCTTTCCCATTGATAAATAAAAGTCATATTTTAAGGCAATGGAGATTGAGAGAAGGTAACTGGACCTAGTGAAACCATTCGGAGCCACCATTCCACACGGAAAAGGAAATACTTTAAGGTCCGGACCAGGTGGTCATCCCCTGTGTTGTTGCAGCGAATTTTGAGGCCTCAACATTTTGGTGCTAAAAGGAGGGCCCGAGACTTGTTTTCCTTTGGAGTGTTTGTATTCTAATATTTTACTTTTTATTATAATGGCTCCTTTAAAACTTCCAATTTGGAGTTGTATTTATGAACGAACATCTTCCAATACTCAACTAGAAATAGTAAGACTCTTGTCTCAGGTAAAGTTTAAAGGTAAGAGGAATACTTCTGTATTTAATCATACTTTACAATTCATTCAAAATTTTTCAAATTATACTTTTTTGAAATTGATGAAGATATTTTATGCACGATTTTTACTCTTACATTCTTGGAAAAATCCAGAAACTGGTGTAAATCACTTCTAGTTGCCTCAATCCACACTTGGGAACAATTTATTACAACATTCCTTTGAAAATTTGATGGATATATCTACGAATAGGTATGTGATTATTTTGAAGATCTACGAAGGTATGAAGGTGAGTCATTAATTTATTTTACCATCAGGTTTCGTTTAAATTGTTTAAAATTTAAAACTGAAGATAAACCTTTGAAAAAAGAATTACTAGATTGGTTTGAACACATTTGAAACCTTCCTTCCATTCATAATCCATGTGAAATTATTTCAAACTTTGATCAATTTCCTCCTAATTTCATTTACATAAGTAATAATTCCAATATGGAGGTACAAACAAATGACAATGAAATGACCTTTATTTTGTATAATCAATTCCTTCAATTTATGCACATTTCTTACAGCATTGAGAAATATCCAGGTGCACCTTTACATGTCAATGAATTTCAATCACGAAGTTTGGAAAATTTCACTGATCAATTGCAAGAAAATATTATCAGTAGTATTGAAGAAGATATCGCTTTGAAATATGAAAATCAATATGTATTAAAATCAGAAAATCAGGTCATAATCTAGCAAGTACCAGCAGCGATTAAAATTTCCAATAATATATAATCTGTTGTACAAATTTCTGAATTCTTTCATGATGAGCAAATTCCAAATTCATATCAACAAAACAACATTCTTCAAGAAAGCATAAATAGCCAAGAAAATGATCTTAAATCTAAAAATTGCAATGAAGAAAATATACCATAGTGCTCAAATAGAGACATTTTCAAATGCATTGTTTCGGATTCATATTTTTCTCTTTATCTTGATAATTTTTCTAATAGCAATTTAACCTCTATTCACATTAAAGATATTTCAAAAAACAGAGAATCTGATCTAAATGAATTGCCAATAAGTTTTTATCAAGATGGAGAATTAATGAATGATCATTCTTCTGACATCAATAAACATGAGCTTAATATTTCTTCTTGTTTTGATACATTGAATAAGATGGAAGGGAATTCTAATGAATGTCTTGAGGTCATTTATGATAACTATTTTGACATTGAGGATATTGATTTGTCTTCTTTACAATTGAATCCTCATGATCTAAGTCTAATCACATGTGAAAATGAAAAACAATCTAATTTAGAAATTGTTCGAAATAGTTCTCATTTTCAAACAAATAATCATACTTATGATTTCAGCATTCAAGAAACCATTCCAATCTACGATTTATATGATGATCAAGCTTGCATTCCTATTTAGAGTCATATCCTTCTCTCTAATTCACAAGTGGGTATCAACAATCATTCTAATTGCATTATTCTACCCAATTCTTGTAAAGAGGAAATTACTTTAAGTCACTCCCAATTATGTTGTAACAATAATTGTAACACTAGTGTAAACTATGATTCAATTTTGTTATTTTTTTAACATTTAATTTTAACTTCAGATTTATTTTCTGTTTTTATTCTTAGATTTTTAGATACTTTGTGCTGGCATATTGAGAAGATCAACATAAACACTCAATTGAAGCATTAACTCAAGGGAAAAATAAAGATTCAAATTATAAATGTGAACATCGAAAGTTATTAAATTTCCAATTTCAATTGATATTCATTCCTTATCAATTACTTCTTACTTCTCAAGAGCAGTGTCAACAAGAGAGTACATTTTCACTTTATGACCAGCAATCTAATTCAAATAATAATCTTTTGTTGCATCTAACATACTTCCATTTTTTTCATTGATTCATTTGAAAAACATTTGAAAAGTTTTCTTTCACAGAAGATTGTTAATAATTTAGCACTTAATCATAACACTAACAAAATCACACAGGTCATTTTTCCTAAAAGATCATTTTTACAACCTGGCCTATCATCTTCTCTTTTAAACCTCTCCTACTCAATAATGGAAATCCATCCAGATTTCTATGACCCAATTGAAATTCAGTTGGAAAGGACATTTCAAGAGAAGGTAACAGTGAATAATATACTAACAATAAAGATACATTCTGCTTTCAGATTTAGTTTTTGTAGTTTAATGATATTTGCATTTTTACTAATGTTTGACATGTACATACATGCAAGAATTAAAATGCTTACATGGTTTCATTGGAAGTATGACTATACCTAGTCATGTTTCCTTCATTAAGTTAGAAATAGGAATAGATTAATTTTCTTTTCTATTTGCATGTATTTCATTATTTTAGATTTTCAATAAAACAAGTAATGAATCCAATTTCTTGTGGGCGTCCCATTTCAATTATAGAAAAGCAACTTAGATCATTTTATAAGCTTTTGAATTATATGATCATACTTATTTGTCAAGCCTTAAACTTTCTTGTTTTTCAAAATTCATAACATTGATCATACATGAAGAAATTCCAAGAATTTTCTACTACTTGACAATTTTTGATTCACAAGTAATTCTAAAAACACGTTTTTACCACTCTTGTCTTCTAATTTAATTTTGGAAATGATGTAATTTGAAAAAATTCATTACTTAGTATTTTAGATTAAAATGATGTTGAACTTATGCAAATTTTGAGAAAATTTGGGAGAAATTGAAGATTCATGAGGTAAACTTAGAATCAAAATTCTTCTAGGTATGTATTTACAGGTTCATTATTATCTATTGTTTATTTTTATTTCAAAGGTTGTTTCTTATTTCTATTTTGTTTTGTGTGCAAATATTCATTAACTTGATTATGTAGATCTGAGATAAGCAAGCAGCCAACCCTTGTTTTCAAAATCTACAACATGTTCAGGGAAGTATTTATGATTTCACCTAAAATTTGAAAGATGTCTAAAATTTTGCTTATATTGAAAATATAATAAGTTTTAATAAATTGTCAGAATAATCATGTCAGATCATTTTATTTCACAATTTCTTTATAAGAAAGTTCTGATAAAATTAATTTCCAATAAAAAATTTCGACCACTTATTAAAGGGTTATTTATTATAAAGCAAAGTTAAATCACTCACTTTCTTTTTTAATTGAATACCTTAAAGAAATCATCAACCCCACATATGACTCGTTATATATCGCAAATCACATATCGAAGGCTCTGAAATGAACATACACTAAATATATCCGATCTCCTGATATTCTCATTCCCTCTAATCTATGATGATCTCTCCGACTGATATCGCATTATCTGTATCACCACATTTGATCAGAGACAACTCTTAATAATTCCCGATAGGAAACCTTCGATGCATATCTTCTGAATCAATTTCAATATTATCACTCATTTTCCTATACAATTACTTTGCCAAAATTGTGATATTCATATAACTCGGACTCGATATGACATTTAAATTCTCTCTATATACAGATATCACATCCATTTATAAATCACAAATTTAGTAGGAGCATATATTTAAAAGTTATGATATCCCAGATCTGATATGAAATTAAAATTCATATAATAAAAATATCGGATCAATTTTTCATCGCACATCGGCTCATCAACGAAATTAAATTTCGCATATCAACAATTTTAGTAGTTATTGTTGAAATCTCACCCGAGAAGTTATATTAGTTGCGATGCGATAAATGACAAGGTAAGGAGATTGCAATGCGATGACATACATATCGCATATCACATGAGATAAGTAATATGTTAAACGATAAAAGTTGCAACGAGCGATGTGGAGTTCACTGCGAATTGCGAAATCACAAAATCACAAAATTGAAAAAGAGTTAAGTTTTGAAATCTGCGGGAAGGTAAATTATAAAATATGCGAAGTGAAACCATGAATGATTTGTCACCGTTTGTCTGGGCCGCAAAACTAAATTTTTGTGCATATATTTTGATATTTGCAGTCACAGTGCATTAACCATTCACCACATTTTCATTATTGCAAGAATAATATTGGTGTTTTAGTTCATTCACGAGCTTTAATCTTCCGATATGACTATTCTCCGATATCACATTTATTCCTTTGCAGTTTCCATCTCACTTGATCATCTCACGACATTTCCATCACAATAATTATATCGCATTGTTAATTCAAATGAAGTTTTCACTTCAAGATATTTTGATGCGATAAATTTTGATATTCGGCTTTCCACCATTATCTTTTAAATTATTATGGAAAGATCTCAATCGCATATCAACAAAAGTGTAAGTCGCAGATGCAAAAAATTAAGTTATGCATGGTAAAGAATCTCGTGATGCAAAAAATTTAGCAAGGTAATGTACCGATGATTAATTCATATTTTTAATTTTCTTTAATTTTGATTTTTTTCCATACTTATCATATAGAGATTCAAATCCTCTTTATATAACTGTTACATTATTTGGGATTTTGAATCAATTTCAAATATTTTGGGGCAGATATAAATTCAGAATGGAAGAAGCAAAAAGAACATTCATCATTTCAATTCATAAAGAAGCACATATTCACCCTCATTTCTGATGGATTCGATTTATTTTTGATTCCTTGAACATGAAACATTGCTTTCTTTTAGTTTACTGCTTGTTTTAATTTAGATTTAATAAATAATGATTTTGGGTCAATAAAAATTCTTCATGCTTTCAATTCTAATTCAAGAAAGAAGTTAAATTTTATTGGAGAAAATCATCTTTCTCAGGTAAGATTAAATGCAGTTCTTCAATGGTAAGTTTCATATGCCCACTTTCATTTATTTCCATTTATTTATTTTTGTTTTAGTCTTTGCTGATCTTGAACTCTGTTTCTACAGGTATTCATGAACCATTCACACCTCTACCAGATCAGTTTTCAAAATTTATTTTTGCTTTTTGAGATTTTTGAAATAAACAATAATGATCATCATTAAATCAACTAAATTGGGGAGTTTCTAAACCTCTAGTCTGTATCTTTAAAGCATTACTTTTATTAGAAAATAGTTAAGATGCTTTTATACAGGTTTTGTCTTAAAAAAGAAAATTTGCAATAGAAAGAAACTTCTCATTCAACATATTATCTATCATAACTATTATTAACCTTCTACGTTTTGAAAGTCTCATTTTTGTATAACTCTATAAGATAAAAATTTTAAAATCTCAACATAGGAATGAACGTACATATGTTTATTTTCTTTTATAATCCTTTGTTGAGAAATTCATATAAGCAATCTTGTTAGAGTTTAGCTTTTAAATTTCATTTTTTCTTTCAATTTTCTTTCTTCATTTTTTTAATTTATTTTCTTGCTTTAGTTTAGGAATTATTTCCTTTTGTTTTCAGTTTTGATTTGATTTTGGTGATTTTGTCATGATTTATGTGAAAGGAGATTTTCTTACCTTACAGTTGTTGACATACATGGGAAATCTTAAATACTCTATCCATTTAAGTGAATTTCATTTATCATTAAAGACATATCTTTATAGAACCATAAATCCATCTTGTTTTAAATATTTTTTATGGAGGAACACACATCCTTTCTAAGTGATTGAGTTTACTTTTTCAAGGAAAGAATTGATTTGAGTTTAATTCAATGAATCCCTCCCAACCCTCCATATAAAAATCCTCTGATTGATAGTTGCAGGGAAAGAATTTGGAGCAAACATTATGAAAGTACTATGTCCATTAAACATAAAATCTCTATTACCATCCCACCTCTTTCACTCAAATACATAATAAATAAAAAGCTTGCAAATATTCTTATCAAAAGAGTGATAAAAAGAGGAAGCATAAGAAATACAAGTAAACCCGTCGGGGCTATGGATGCTCACTGGCAGTGGGACTAGGCTTGTAGAGCATAAAAGAAAACTTCGTCGGGGTACTATTCAGGCTCGCTAGTAGCGAAGTGATGTCAGAGACAATCTTAAAATGGATATATGCTTTATCAAAAACTCCTATCTCTACCTTCTTCTATTTTTCACATGAAGAAAATTTAAAAAACAAATTTTCCGGAGTTTGGATTCATCACATTTTACTTAAGTCTATGTTAAGTGCTTATTTTTTCAAACTCATATTGCTTAATCTATTTTATGTGGAACCTATGGAAATTTTTTACTGTTAGATGATTACGTGATTTCCATTATTTTTAACCTTTGGGTAAATTTAAGTTCATTATATTTAATCAAAGATAACTGGTTCTTCTCCTGCATGTCGTCATTGTTGTAGTAAAACACAACCCCCCTAATTTTGACTTATGTACTTCAAATAATGGGGACCCTTTCTACAAAATTTTTGGCTAGACACCTTTTAGGATTTTCATTAAGTTAATTATCCTGCATTTTTTGCCATTTTTCATTTTCCTCGAAATTTTGTTTTGATTGCTTTATTGAATCCGTTTTTTCACAAGCTTTCCAATGATACTTGTTTCGCTCTATTTGGTCAACCGGTTTGTAAATGACACCCTTTTGAAGTTTTGATCATTTTTCTCGCTTGGGTTAAAAAATGTATAAAGTGTACCAATATTTTAATTCTCGTAGTTAAAATAGTCATTCATTGCAAATATTAACTTTTAGTTCATTTTTATTAATTTTTCATTTTCTACTAACGGTCCTATAAAATGACCCGGCTAATTTGTACAATAGACGAAAATACATTTCAGGATCTTGGTAATCTACTCCAACTTGTTATTTTAAACAAATTTCCAATCCCAAAGCTCCAAAATTGCAGAGTGGCTATAGTCTAAATTGTAAGATGATTAATCCCACGTGGGCCTCACTTCACACCCCTTCACATCCTTCAAAAAAACTTTGCGATTGCGATATTGCGATATCGCATATCACATATTTATTAAAATCTCAAAAAATCGTCATTTAAAATTTGCGATGTGCGATTTTTAGTTTTATGCTACGGGTTAAGTTTTTTTTAATATAAGGTTTCCTTCCTCCTCCTTATGACTCCTGTGATCTCACCCTCCACCTCACTCCCTCACCTCACTCACCCTCCATTAACACTCCTTATCCCTTATAACTCCCATTCACTCACCTCTCCTCCTCCCTTCTCTCCCTCTCACGTGGTGTGTATTTTATATAATTTTTGAATTATTAATTAAAATATATTATATTATATAATATTATAATTAATATTATATTTTAATTATAATATTTTATTATAATTTTAATATAATTCAAATTATAATATTAATATAATATTTTAATATTTTAATTAATAAATAAATTATTTTTAAATTAGTTTAATTTTATTTTCAATTAGTTTTTATTAATCAAAATTAATAATGTAATTATAATTAATTAATAGATAATTATAATTTAATTTAGAATTAGATTATAACTAAATTATATTAATAAAATAATTTCAATTAATTAGTATTAATTAATTAAAAACTGTAATCTAATTTAGGATTAGAAATTAATTAAAAAAATTCTGATTTTTAGCCCAAGTAACAGAAATTTTAGAATTCTGGAAATTTTAATATATCAACGTTGGAAGCTCATAAATGGAGTTTTACTTGGTCAAATGAGGCCTAGGATGGCTCATTAGATAGATAAAATGATGGAAAACATTTCTGAAGTTGTTTCATTTCTAGCTTTGATCATTTATTGGGTCTAAAATTCAACAGAAGATTATTCTCCGAATTTTTAACAAAATAAATTTTCTAAGTTTTATTTTCTGCATTTTAATTTGCCCACAACTTCTTCTAAATGCAGATCCATTCGTCAATGATATCCTTGGCCAATTATATGCGCACAAAAAGAAAAAGAAAGCTTATATTTCCTTTTATTTATTTATTTAATTAAGTTTTGGTTGGAATTATTTTAATTTCTAGATTTTTCATTTTGATTTTATTTTTACATTTTAATTTTGTTTTGATTTGTTTTTGCAGGAAACCAGTTGAAGAGATGAGAAGAAGAAGCTCTTAATCAATGAGAAGGCTCCAACAATTGAATAATATTTTTTTGAACCAATGAAAATTGATTGAGCAAAACCACTCTTCAAACAAACTTTCTTATGAAGAAATTCTTTTGTAAATATTATAAATAGAAGATTGCAAAATGTAATAGTGGCTTGTTTCCTCTGCAATTCTGGAATTCTAAAAACACTTCTGTAATATGAATTTAGAATTTTAGGGTGAGAGGAGAGGAAACTCAGATTTGGAGATTATTGAAGTTTTTCTTTTACATTATGAGTTATGTATAATGAACAGAGTCTTTCACTACTGTAGCTTTGATATTGAAAGTAGAATTTAAGGCATTGTAAAAGACTTTTAGAGACCGGAGCTGGAGAAATGGACTTAAGAAATTGGTATTTATAATACTATTATTTTAAATGTTGGTTTCATTTTATGATAACAGGAACGTGTCAATTTATTCACATACTTGTGCACTTCTATCAGTATGAGTGATTTGCCTCAATTTATGTTATTATTTGTCTCTAATATTATGGGTTGAATTTTGATTTCTGAGTAACTATTTACTCAGAAATCTGTCTTATAAAATTGATTTATTGAATAGTGATATGTTGTGAACTCTTTCCGCATGTTATTGTTTAATTATTCAAGTTACTGATTAAATAATCAATATCATTTTGAGAACTACTTCATGAGTGTTATTGACTGATTATTTCAGTTAAAAGGTCTCTAGGTAGAATGTGTTTGGTATTCACAATATCAGTTAATTGAACTACTTCGTTAGTTTGATATTCATTTAAAACAAACATATTTAAATATCAAACTGTATAATTGAACTACTTCGTTAGCCATGACCCCGCCACCCTAACTGTATAATTGATTGCATACAATGTAATACAAGGGTGGGGCGTGGGTTGTCAACCACGTCGCCCCTACCCACCTTACCTATATATATATATATATATATATATATATATATATATATATATATATACATTGTATGCAATTGATTATACAGTTAGGGTACCTCGCCACCCTAATTGTATAATCAATTGCATACAATGTAATACAAGGGTGGGGCATGGGTTTTCAACCCCGTCGCCCCTACTCACCTTACCTATATATATATATATATGTGTGTGTGTGTGTGATTCAGGAGGAGGTATGGTGGGCGAGCCGCCAAATGCGGGTCTGCCCCCCCCCCCCCAACACAACCCAACCGCATTAATTACAAATTTTGGTTTAAATATTGCGTTGGGTTTTTAAAAAATACCAATGCCGCCTTTTTATGGAGGGGGCGGGGTTTGACCACCCGACCCCCTCCCTCAAACTACAGATCTCAACCAATTCAGCCAACGACGGACTTGGTGAAGTCCGCCTGCCTTATGATATATAAACTTGCAATTCAGAAGTGCGCCCAAGAAGACCTGGAGCAACACGCTTCCCAAGACAGAGTGGAACCATGAACTGAGTTCATATCTAGAGGCCTCAGACTTATCTGATGTTAGAATCAGGCAAATTTTATATGGATTTTGCACCTCACAGCGACACAAATCCAACGTTACTATCTGTTTATTCATTAGAGGTCTCCAATTTTCGGTCACTTTCAGCTATGGATGTATACGGGTGTAATTTTGCATTGATGCTTGTATTTTCATTTTATTTGCCACTTAATGAAATAGGTCCTCCCCACTGATTGAGCAGGGTCGGGAGACATAGTCCCTCCTGGACGAACTCCGATATCAATTTCTTGTCTTCTTTGCATGATTTTATGTGATTCTCTCTTCTTATGTTCATGCCTTTTAAGTTGCATGGTTAAGATGCAATTTTACATGTAATTCTTTAATCCATCTCAAAGAAAAAGATTTTGGATCAAAAAATAGCTATCATGGCCTTCATGTTCTGTGTAATCATGCAACTCAAATATTTTTTTCATCCCAAGAGACCATGTCTCTGCATCCTCTGACTTCTTCAGCTCTCCATAAAATGTAGGTGGCTTATTTTTCTTGAACTCATCCAAACAATATCCCTTATCATTCCTTCTCTAAGGATGATATCGATAATGACCATGGTGAATGTTTGAACCAGAAATATAATAAATCCCATGTCCATTGCCTCTCTTATTAGGTGTATCCAAAAAAATTCCATCCCTAATTGTATCATCCTTGTCCGACCTTTTCCCACCACGAGATCTGCTACCATAGGCTCCATTGATCCTAAGTGTTCCATGTCTCTACAAGTCTTATAAAAGTTGAAGGATAACTACATTGACCTCTGCTTGTTTCTCCTATTCCCTAGCAAGCCTCTTTTGTAACTGAATGATTTTGTCATTATCTTCTTTGCAACTCCTTATTTATGCCTTCAAACATCTCAAAGTATCTACTATGTGAGGGAAGTAATTATCACCATGATGCTCATTTTATTTGTAGGGAGAGTCTTGTGAACTATAATCCACCATTTTTCTAGTCATATTTGATCTTCTTCTTCCTTCAAGTATACCATGTCAACTAAACCAAAATACAAACATAACCAACATACCTCAATATAGTTGAAGGGAGGATATCTCGTATGCAAGACCATCCAAATTAGTATGATACACATGATCATAATTATAACAATATATTGACATCATGCATGAAATTTACCAAATGCATACCATGACCTCACACATAACAAACATGCCATAAAAATGCATGAATAACAACATATAGACACTAACATGCATAAAAAAATGCATATAAAAATTACATGCATTCATGATAAACACATCCCAAAAAAAACATCACCAGCTTCTACATGACAACGCAATGGCAACAATGACCACCACCATGCATGCACATCAAGCACATATACAACCTTCACACATGCATGAAAAACACATTCCGCCCATCTAGTCCAAGTGTTGAACCATGCTCTGATACCAATCTGTAGCACCCTCCTCCCACACTTACCCGGGTTCATCGGTCCAACGGGGTGAATATGTGACGAAGAGTTACTATGATATGACGCAACCTCCTAAGTACAGTTAAGGAAGTGGAATCGAAAACCAAAAATTTATTGACTTTCCACAAGAGCTACAGGACCCCTAGGTGCCAATCAACCACTCCTGATGCTTAAACCTTGAGTTAAATTTATTTTTCAGTGATATGGAATCCCAGACGTAAGAATAACACTACCTAAATTCAACTGTAACCCTCCAGTCACATGGATCAACCCTCCTTCCATTGGCTGCAGTCTAATTTACTTAGTTATGTGCATGAAACCCTGAGATATGAGCCACTTTTTTAGGGCTAGGATCGGGACCTCTACCCAGAACTTGATAGAACTTTCCAAAATGATGAACGAAACTATGAAAAAAAATTAAGATGAAACTTAGACAAGAACCTAACATAACCAGGCTTAACCACGACATACATTTTGTCAAACACATTGTGAGCATCTAATCTACAGATCATAAATGCATATCTGAAGATAGGGGTATCATTATTATCTGAGAATCATGAAGAAGGTATGATGCCCTCTCACAATAGTTTCACTAACATCTATTAGGTCATGCATTCATTAACCATTCATTTAGTAATCAAAACATGATCAGATCCATAACTAAGGTATGTCATAAAACCATGTTTATAACCAACATATAACTAGAATAATAACAATGATAGGATAACCATCAAGCCACATAATAACAAGTATGAATATTCATGAAAATACAAGAGGAAAATAACTCTTATTAACATATGTATAAGGAAACCAAGTTGGGGACCTCCATGTACCACCCGAGCATAGATTAGGCTGAACCAAATATTTCTTTCAACCAATCACACCCATGCAATTTTTCAAGCATGAATGTGGGACTCACAAAAAACAATTAGGGCTTCCCCAGGCTTGACCACATAACCCATCATTACTGGTCAAGAGATTTCTAGGCATGAAGCAAGCACCTACCTAACTAGTATTTATTGCAATCCTACCATTATCAGTCAAGGGTTTCTTAGGCCCAAAAAAATAAACATACACTACTAGGATTTACCGCTATCTTTCCAAAACCGGTCAAGGGATCATTGGGCCCTAAATATGCATGGATGCCTCTGGATTTCTTCACCAATACCTTGAGGAATTTTCCCATCTCCACCATCAAGATTTACCACGTATCCCACCATTAATGGTCAAGGGATTTCTAGGCCCTTGAAAATTTTCTTGAGAGCACCTCACTTGGTTCCAAAACCATTTGGAAGTCCAATCTATACCAAAGAGAGAACTACATCACACCATGACTATCCGAAAATGACAAGGAAATGTTGAAACCACTGTGACACCAAGAAAAACCCATGCTAATGACAACAAGAGAGCCAAAAACACACATGCATGTACCATGCATGCCAAATATAACAAGGAAATCATACATGCAACTCAATACCTACAAAGTAATCTCGTTGTAGCTTCTTGATCCATCTCCTCCTTGCTTGATCTTTGCTTCCCTTTTCTTTCTTATCCTTACTTTGCCTTCCTTTCTCCAATACGAGAGTGCTCCAAGAATTCTCTAAGTGTGCAATAGTATGCATGAGGGAGTGTTATGAAGGGACTACACTAGTAACATAGGGACCTAAAATGCCCCTCTCCTTCAAAAAATTGTTTTCCTCAACGCTTGAGTAGCTCTGGATGCTTTTGTATAAAATTCTCATCCTCCCATGTAGAATATTCAATGGGTAAGTTCTTCCAATTGATGAGATACTCTGAAATTGATCGATTTCGTAGTTGTCGAGTTCTTGTTTCCATGACTGCTTCAGGTTCTAGTATGATTTTTCCTCCCTCATCAAGTTCTGGCAATATTATTTGAACTGGAAGTTTGTCACCTATAACTGTCTTTAAGCATGAAACATGGAAAAATAGATGCACTCGAGAATAAGTAGGAAGCTCCAATTTGTATGCATAGTACCAATATTTTGCAACACCTTGTAAGGACCATAGTACTTTGGCGATAATTTATTGTCCTTCTTAGCTTGCTTGAGGGACATTTGTTTATGTGGTTGTATCCATAAAATTACCCAGTCTCTTACATCAAAACTTCTCTCGCTGCGATGTTGATCTGCTTGTTTTTTCATTTGATTTTGTGCCAAATTTAGGTTAACCTTTAAGAGTTGGAGAACTTGTTATTGATGCTCGATGTGATCTTCTACTACTTGAACCTTAGAATTTTCTCTTAAAAATGGTGTTACGGACGGTGTATGATATCCATAAAGTGCCATAAATGGGGTCATTTTTGCTGTAGTATGGAAGGAAGTGTTATACCACCATTCAGCCATAGGAAACCACTTAACCCATTGTGTTTGTTTATCAGATACAAAAAAACGAATATATCCTTCCAAACATTTTCCCACTGTCTCAGTTTTCCCATCGGATTGAGGATGATAAGATGAGCTATGAGCTAGTTGAGTACCCAAACAAGAAAATAATTTTGTCCAAAAATTTCCGGTAAAAATGGGATCTCTGTCGCTTACAATAATCTTTGGGTTTCCATGTAGCTTTTTAATTGTTTCCATAAATGCAGTAGGAAATATACTTTATTTAAATGGATTAGATAATGCATAAAAGTGTGCATACTTGGTAAGTCTATCAACTACCACCATGATGACACTCTTTCCTTCGAACTTAGGTAAACCTGTAATAAAATCCATTGAAATCTCCTCCCAACGTTGACTTGGAATGGATAAAGGTTGTAGAAGACCCGGGGTCTTAACTGTCACAAATTTATTTTGCTGGCAAACCAAACATTTTGCAACAAAATTTTGAATATCAGATTTAAGGCCATCCACAAAAAAATATAATTTCTTCACCCTGTGGTAACGTTTTAAAAATCCAGAGTGTCCTCCTAAGGGATAAGTATGCAGTTCCAAAAAAATATTTTATTTTAGTTGGGAATTCTTACAAAGATATAAGGGATCTTTGTGCCATAAGGAATCATTTTTCCCACTAAATGTATCAGATGTACTAGGATCTTGCTGCAACTTTTGAATGAGTGTCCACACTTCTTCGTCCTTTTCCCTTTCATCCCTTACTTCAGTTATCCAATATGGTTGGATAATAGAAATGAAACAAAGCAATGCTTTCACCTCTTCATCACCACTGAGTTACATCTTCCTGCAACATTTACTTTCGGTTTTTTATATGTGATTTCAGTTTTCTTAACATAATATCTTTTTGTGACCCATTTTTGCTGCTCTTCTGAAGATAGTCTTTTTTCTAAAAAGTATTTAAGACTATCATGATCAGTTTTTACCTTGAAGTGTCTTCCCAGTATGTAAGGTCACAATTTCTTTAGTGCATGTAGCACTGCCAACATTTCCTTCTCATAAATAGCTTTTTGTAAATACTTTCCTTTGATTGGACGACTTTCAAAAGAAATGGGTCTTCCTTCTTTCATTAAAACAACACCAATTCTATTTCCTAAGGCATCACATTCCACAATAAAGGTTTTTGTGAAGTATAGCATAGCTAAGACCGGTGCTAGGCACATTGCATATTTAAGATGTTCAAAGGCCTTAGTTGCTTCAGGAGTCCATGAAAATTAATCCTTATTCAATAATGTTGTTAGAGGTGTTGATATTCTCCCATAATTCTTAACAAACTTGCGATGATACCTTTTTAAGCCAATAAATCCTCGCACTGCTTTATGGTTGTGGGGACTTTCCATTCCTTAATGGATTTAATTTTGTTAGGGTCTACCTTAACACCCTCGTGAGATACAATATGACCCAAATATTCCACCTCTTGTACTCCACAGAAACATTTGGAGGTTTTTGTATATAATTGTTTCTCCTCCAATAGTTTGAGCACCCTGTCAACATGTTGAACATGATCCTTCCAAGAACTGTTGTAGATTAGTCTATCATCAAAAAATACTAACACAAATTTTCTAAGGAAGGGTTTGAAAATGGATTTCATCAATGCTTGAAATGTAGAAGGTGCATTGGTAAGGCCAAAAGGCATGACTGAAAATTCATAATGACCCTCATGAGTTCGAAACTATTTTCGGAATATCTTCAGTCTTCATTCTAATTTGATGATATCCTAAATGAAGATCCAACTTGGTAAAATAAATTTCCCCATGTAATTCATCCAATAATTCATCAATCACATGAATGGGAAATTTATCTTTAATAGTGAGCTTATTGAGCTCCCTATAATATGGACACATGCGCCATGATCCATCCTTCTCGTGCACTAATACTACTGGAGCAGAGAAAGGACTTTGACTCAGTTGAATTATACTAGCCTCTAACATTTCTGCAATCATACGTTCAATTTAGCTCTATTGGACATAAGGATATCTGTAAGGCCTCATGTTTGGAGGAACACTTCCTTGGAATAAAATGAATAGCATGATCATGATCATGAATAGGTGGGAGTCGTTTGGGAGTTTCAAACATCTTGGAATGATTGTCGAATACTTTTTGGATATCTGAAGAAATAGATGATTTTGATGTTGGAACTTCTAGCCAGCATAATTTTGCAATTACGCCTCGTTTTTATTTATTCAAAATCTTTGTCATGAAATTTGAGCTTATTATATTTCCTGGATTCCCTGTGATACCCCGTAATTCAAATTCCTTTCCTTCCGAAAAAAATTTCAAGAAAAGTTCTTGAAAATTAAAAGCTACCATCCCCAAAGATTGTAACCATTGTACTCTTAGTACAATAGCAGCACCTCCCATTGGAATGGAAAGCATTGGACTATTCAATACATATTCCCCCATGATTAGCTTGATATTATGGCATTTTCCAGAGCAATTTATAGTTCCTCCATTTGCAACCATCACTTGATATTCTGGTGCTAGGTATAGGAAGCAATTCAATTCCTTGGCTACCTTACAATGAATAAAATTATGGGTACTACTCGATTCAATCAAGACTATTACATTTTTCTTCTTAATATGTCCTTATATCTTGAGAGTTTGAGGAGTGGTAATTCCTGCCAATGCATTACAGGATATGGTCGGACTCATTTATTCTTTCTCTAGCTTCGGTTCCTGGTGTATATCCTCTTTTTTTGAAGTTTCTTGTTCATTTTATTCCTCCTCTTCACAATCTAGGTAAATAATTTCTTCTCAACACACTTATGACCTTTAGTATATTTTCTATCACAGTTGTAGCAATCCTTTTTTCTCTGTTTTCTTCCAATTTTTGTGGTGTCAACCTTATAGGTAGTGGAAGTCTAGGAATCACAACACTTCCATCTTTATATATGTGAGTAATAGGCTTCCTTGTCACCATATTTTTACATTCAATTTTTCTTGCCAACCTGAATGCCTTCTCCAATGAATCAGGTTCCCAAAGGCGAACCTCATGTTGGATGTTATCCTTTCGAGTCCCTATGAAGACATCAATCCCATGTTCCTTTGGAATATCAACTACCCTTATATTCAGTTTTTGTAAGACCTCAATGTGCTCCACCACTGAACCCTTTTGTTTGAGATTTATCAATTGGCTAAATAAGGTGTTGCTCTTTGTATCCTCATAATGTGCTATCATTTCCTCCCTAAAAATTGACCAAGCGACATTTTTTTTATGGGAGCAAAGCCATCAATACCATAAAAATGTATTTTGTTCTAAATATAAGTTTCAAGGCGTATCTTTTGTGTGTTTTGCACATTATTGAGATCAAAATATTGCTCCATATGTAGTATCCATGTTACGGGATCCTTGCCATCAAACTTCCTCATATCGATTTTTGGAATATGGTGGGTATTCAATCCAACATTAGAGTTTATGAAATCATGATTAACATTTATTTTGTTCTCATCATGAGTTTCCTCTACTATATTTTCACCATTAGGAATAATTTCTTACATCATCTTTGTCAAACCTTCCTTCAAACCTTTCATATATTCTTTTATATCATTCTTCATGTCTTCCATTTTTTCTTCCACGTCTTCCATGCCATTCTTCAAACCATCCATCTTAGCTTCCATGCCTTTCTTTAAAACTTCCATTTCATTTTTTGTTGCTCTTTGCGAGAGCGAAATTTGGTGAACTTGCTCCTGTAATTTTGATATATCATGTTGCACTTCTTCCTCGTCATGATTCATAGTAGAGTATTCTAAGGTCTTAATGTGTTTTGAATTATTTTTAGGTGACATTTTAGAACGCAATTTCGATATCTATGCTTTAATATGCCCTTCGAATCACTTCAAACTAATTTTTCAAACAAGACTTATGAAATTTGAAAAAAAATACACACCTTTTTCTTGCTTTTGAGGAGCTCGATATTGAAAGTGAATTATATCTGTTATTTCAGATCTTCAATATCTGAAATTCGATGCAGTAGTAGGCCTTTGAATCTTATTTCTAATGCCACGGGTCTGACCTGCTTTGAATTCTTCAAGACAAATTTATGTCCAATCTCCCAAAATGACCTAATTATGGATTGGTTCACTAGAGCGAACTTGTATGATGTGGCACGTGTCATTGTTTCCTCCTTTGGTTCTGAAATTGATACACATGAAACTAAATTCCATATACGTTCGACCAATTTTTATAGAATTCCAATCTGATGCTTAGAGAGAGAGTTATGACGATTTTCCCAAGGTCACGTCTTTTAGATGAAATTTAGGAGCCTGCAAAAAACATAACTTCAACAGATGATATCTCCGACAATATTGCGAACCAAGATCTGAAATTTTTACACGACGTTCCTTAGGAGTTCTTTGAAATGGGTTTTATTTTTAATGTCTGATACCTCGTAGAAAAAAATTTATAGCGAACATTCCACGATGACTTGTTTGAAGTTGCGCAACCCTAGAATCCAAAGCTCTGATACCAAATGTTATGAAACCAGCTCAAAAAATAGAATAAAAGAGAGATAAACGCCTTAGAAATCAGCCACTTTGTGGGGAAAACCTCCTTCACATTATATAAATGAACAATTCTTGGATGATACAAATGAAAAAACCTCCTTTCTATATATAGGAGTCCATGGGGTCACAATATAATCCTAGCCGACCTAACAATAATAATGTAAGGGCGCAATAATAACAATATGGTGGTTACAAGGTACAACAATAACAATAAGGGGGTTACACTAACAAAAATAAGTGACTTCACTAGTAATATAGGGACATAATAGAGAGAATAGAGGGAGAGCTCCAAAAATGAACTGAAAAAAGATGTGAACTGGTCCTCATAATCCTTTTTATCAATGAGGCCTCTATTTTCTTCAATTTCCACTAATTTTCCTTCAATTTACTCCTCACACACAACTTGTGACCTTTCACCTCCCTTTTCTCCTAATTTCCTTTATTTTCCTAAATAAAGTGCCAATTAATGCCTCTGTACCTTTTCAAACCCTTTTTCATTGCCTTTACCAATTTCCTTAGCCATTTTTTATCAAATGAACACCCACTAGGATGTCTTGACCAACATTCAGCTTGGAATACGTGTCCCATGACCTTGGTGTTATTTTTTCCTTTATTAACTTTATTACATGAAATTTAAATCTGGGGTTGTTACAACATGTCACTTGTAGGAATTGAACGTCAGATTGGAGGTTAAAACTCATTCCTCCCAACAATCTAAGATAGATTTAATTAACTCTTTCATCATCATCTTATGCTTAACTATTATACCTTTTGTATCTTATACACAAGACCTTCCTAAAGGGATTAGTAATTTTGATTAGCAATGTAGATATTTTGACTCAAGATTATCTATTAAATCTTCTGAGATTAGGTCCTTTTGAATTCTACTATTAAAAATGAAGTGCAATAGAGCACCCTTCACCCACATCTACGAGTGAAATAGGTGATCACCTTCCTCCTATGATTTGGGTTCACTTAGCTTGACCTTAGTGGTAGAAACGATGTCATTTGGTTCTGCATTAATGATCTACTTTCCTCTATCTACATGTGATTCAGAGTTATAATCTACATCTCACTCTGAGGCTTTTAGCTCAACCACCAACGATTGATTTGAGCCACAATCCTCGACGTTATGCCAAGGGCTCATACTGAACTTTCACCAATTACCCGTGTCTTTCGTCATCTTCCCATTACCCTTCTTTATTTCCAGCTTAAACGATTTGTCTTAGGGTGGTCAATTCTTGCTCTATCATTTCTTATGCGATTTGGGGCTAGCTTTCCCTACTTTTGTTGTGAGGAATTCACAGATCCAATCTCTTACTTATTTTATTTAAATTTATTCTATATTTTAATAGCATAGTACATTGCACCTAGTGAGGAGATATCTAAAATCTCCTTTTCTAAGTAGATGTATCTACAAACCATTTTGGTACATGTGCACTAGATGTTTCTTCTATTCTTTGATACCTTTCTTGGTGCACAAGGTGTGGAAGATATTTGTGAACTCTAACACTATTTTGTCCCTCGCTGCACTACAATGTGGTCCATCTTGTGCACTAGCCATCATAGTTTCCAATAGGGTAATGTTGTTCTGTAATAACACCCCTAAAATATCCTCAAGTGGGTACAACCACAAACATTGTGCATTCCACTACGACCTTTTGCTCAATGTAAGTCTCTCGCCAATCCTTGATAGGGAGGGTAGCCTTGAAGAGAAAAAAGGTAATATTTTATTTATTGGAAAAATTGTGGACAAAAAATATCCTTCTAATATATTTAACCATTTTTCAAGAGAATCTAGATGTATCTACCCTTCAAATATATGAACATCAAAAGTAACTTTACATTAAAGGGGGAGGTGCCTCCAAAGTGGTCGCTTGACGAAGATATGCCAGTTGCTAGCAACTTTTGATGGATCTGGGAAAAATTATCCATCATCTTGTGGTAATTATGGTAAATAACTTAATTATGTAATTTTAGCCTATAACATCTAATAACTTGTAAGCTCCATATAAGTAAAAACACGAGTGAAAGGGGATTCATTCTAGTCAGCAACATAGATAAGTTGAACTAGGGCCTCTCTCACTATAGTGAAATGGGAAATAGAGTTGTAACAATGGTCTTGCAAAGGCTCAAGTAGATTGAGTCCCGAATCCTTATACCACGACCTCGTTGGGGACATGCACATAAAAACAGATAAAGAGCAGACCACTCTGATACAACTAATTCAGATTTATGAAGGGAGTGAAATGGAATACATATTTATAACAAAAACAGAGCGATACAATAAAACTTTACTGCTATTAATAAGTGGAATGCACAGGAACTGTAAAAAATGTGGAATGAAACAAACTCACTAGAATGGTAGTTGTTTATCTATGCGAAGAGATGTGATGGTTACGTGCATTTTCCATAGCCCATTACAATGAGGCTGAAAGACCCTTTTTAATGTAAATTGACAGTGAAGAAACCCTAATCACCCAAAAACCTAACCCTAGGAAATGAAACTCAGAAAGGTTTTTGGCTCTAACGGGGTTAGTTGGTACATCAAATTCTTGGGGTCATAACTTTTGCATACAATATTTGTTTGGTGTGTTTGATAGTTGGTTGGAAAGGTCTAGTTGAGAAATCAACGGAAAGCCTATGCGCCTACCACATCATAAAAAAGACATTTAGGGCCTCAAAATGCCCTCGAAATTTTAGGACCCAAAAAACTATAAAAAAAAATGCCACAATAGAGAACCATGCTTTGAGCCAACAAAATAGGTAGGTAGTCATCGATATCCACCTAGATCATTAAAGGCACCATATAAGAATCCAATATGGTTCAAGGATTTACTCATGGAATTATATAAATTGAGAAGCTTGATACGTTGTGGATTTCATTCATGGCCCTTCATCATGAGAAGCTTCATTTAGGGTACAAGGATATTATTATTCTCAACTAAGCTTAGTTAGACTTTGAGACTTATTCTTGGTTCACAACTAATCTAGTCAATTGGAGGTGAATGATACCCTACATAGTTTTGATGCGTTGGTTCAAGAAATCAACCAAGGTGGTTGTGCCTAAGAAGTATCTCTTACCAATGGAGGCTCTTGTATCCCTCAGTTGATTATGGAACCCATCCATGATGCTTAGGGTCTTGTAATCGTGCCCATATTGAACTTGGATGCTAAATACTCCTAATATAGGGCTCATGTTATTCATAGTCTTAAGATAAAAAATAAAAAAAATCAATGAGGGCATAAGGTCATTGTTTCATGACCATGTTTATGTCATAACACTCATTTTTAGTGAGAGAAAGCTAGCCATGGTTCTTGAATCAAAGACAACTAAAAATATCCTAACAAACTTGGTTTCCTTCCCTAATCATGATTAAGGGCTTACAAGGGCCTTGTGAACCATCGTTGATGTGTGAAACCTCATAATGACATCTAAGTACTTAAATGCCCAATAAACCTTAGGAAAAACTTGTTGTGAGTTATATAATTTATTAATGGTGATTGAGCCCAAAAAACTATCTTAAGGTTCAAATATTTTAATCAATTAACCATAACCATAGCACTTGAGCTCTAAAAAGTTCGCTTAAAACTTCAACCCTTTATTTTCTCTAAACCTTATTTAAATCTTTACACGAATTTACTTTTATACAAAGGAACGTGCATAAACATTTAAGAATAGAGTTTTAAAACGCATACATACACTTCTA
>JAXQQM020072022.1:0-90228 GCA_034641835.2 Pinus albicaulis | reverse complement strand
GCTCACACCCTTCATTTATGGGTCATTATATATTTTTTTCAGAAGAAGAAAAAAAAAATTATTGGTTTATATTATGTATCAGTGCATATTTCAAATTCATTTTTCAATACATATTCAAAAAGAAAAGATACAAGTATACAACATAAATGCAACAACAATAACCCAAGCATGAAGCATTACATCTTTCCAAAAAGGATTTTTCCAAAGCGATCTATCCCAAACATCATACTGTGGATGCATCCACCGAGAATGTGTGAGACTATGTAGTGATAATCCAACCACCCATCAAGTGTAGACAAATCGAAATGGAAAAAAAAAACTACATAAATATTATCAAAGATAAGTCATAGCAAGTTTGTAGAGTCCAATTTGGCCAATACTGCAGTAGTCAATGGAATTGTATAGTGCCATGTGCACAGATATTTCCCGCCTCATAGAGCACATAATGCATGAATCCATATGATTCACTCAGCCCTTAGAAAGTTGATCAGCCTCAATGTTCCTCTCCCTATAGATTTGATGGAAGGTAATGTGGTTGAAGTATTCCCGCAGAGTGGAAATCCTTGCCATCCAATGTGTAAAGTGTGAAGGGGAGAAACGAGTATGATATTTCATGTGGTTAATAATAACCTATGAATCCATAAATATTGATAGAACCTCTATGTAAAGTTTCTTTGAAAACCATAATAATCCCCATAAAGCAAGTACCTCAACCTGTGTGTTGGTGTCATGTCCCCTGTTCCAATATATTTTGTAGTGGAAATTTGTGTCCATCTTAAGCCAGACCCGTTATCCATAGAAATTGTTTTGTGTTGCTCCATCAAAGAAGCCAGCAGGGTATGAAATCGGGTAAGGTCTCGGACGATGAGATAGATTCTGAGGTGGAGGAATGGATTGTAGTGAATAAAATAATATAAATAGTGATTTATTAGTTAATTAGTAATTAGGTTGAAAGGCCATGTCTGATAAGACATGACCTTTCATGAAGAGGCACCTGCGTAGGTATATAAGCAGGCCTCATTTGTAACATTCAATCATCTAATTCATTCTTCATACCTTTTATATAATAATATTTGTATCCTCATGGATATTTCCATATTCCAAGTGTTCTGGTGTATTTAACTTGAGAAGGAACTTTGTTTGCTTCATGGATGGGAAAAGACCATCCCATCAATGATGTATTTTTTGAGCCACCCATTCTGGTAATACAACAACATCTTGAAAGAGCATCTTATTCCTAGAATTCCATATAAACTAGTGAAAAGACAATGGCATAGAACCTAAATGTTTACCCATGACCAGCCACCATGTAGCACACTCCTCCACAGTAGTGAAATGTCTCTTTGGCATATGGAGTGCATAAAATATAAGATTCCATATGATCATTGTCACATGGCATTGATAGAACAAGTGGATATTGTTCTCCAGTGACCTTCCACATAGAATACAACGCCCCAGTCTAGAATGTCCCCGTTTGCATAGGTTATCCCAAGTTAGAATTTTGTTGTGCCATACAAGCCAAAACAAAATAATGAATTTGAAAGGGGGTTGTGCTTTCCTCGTCTTTAAAAACCAGCTAGTGGTCATCGAACTCCAGATGATAGAAAATATAAATCTGTATGTTTCCCTTGTCTGTACAATATTATTCAGAAGTGTACCACCCCATGTCATGTAGTTGCATCTATCAATTCTGTGTATACCAGCACCCCTCATGTGCATACTGAAGGTGTCCCATTCCCATGCATTTTTTCCCTGTAGTCCCATTTTTTCACCTCCATCCAAACTAGATATACATCGTGATCAGGTCCTCATTGTAAAAGCTCAAAAATTTTAAGTGCTCAAAATTGAATGGAAAGTGAACGACGGTGAAGAGCTCGTCACCAAGAATCTGGCACAATTCATTTCGTCGAAAACGGAGTCCGGATGAAGAAGATAAATCCTATTGTTTGTTTTCCTAAACAACTAAAAAATTGAAAAACAGGAAAGAATGGTGAAATGGTAGCCCAACCAGCAGAAGAGGAATATTCTCGAAATATTTTGTCTTTTTTTCCCACTGACACTGTGACAAGTGTCACTGCAGGATTCGCCCGAGAGTTTGGAAGGTGAATTTTTTTTATGTGTTGCTCCCAAGGTCGAATATGATTTTTTTTAATGGTTGGAACAGTCCAACCAAAGGTAGACACGTGGTGTAGCCAGCTGCATGCCCCCTCTAGTGGACCAAGGTTGAAGTTTGAATTTTATTTTATGTTATGGTCAAATTTTAATATATGGTGGCAGATTAAATATTTTATATGGTATGTAAACTATATACTACATGGCACATTTTTATTATATACCAAAGTCCACATGTATTACAAAGGTTGGATACATGCCTTATGGAATGATTAATGTAAATTTCAAATTATTAAACTTTACAAAGGATCAGATTATATAGTATGCAGCAAAATTACACAACGTCGGAATGGTGGAGGTCGGGGCTCAACCGCACGACCTCCCCCAAGCGAGCGGATCGGCTTACCAATAGCCCATGGCTTGGTTCTTACCTTCATATGTGCACGAGTTATACTTATTATCACATGGTTCATCTGATGAGGGTTTGGAGGGGGCCAACCCCCTCCCCACATGACTTCACCACAGGACATAAGTGAAAGACCACGAAGCAAAGTTTATGTTAAGCGCGGATTAAGGTTTAAAAGTGGGTTTCATTGAACCCATAAACATTGATTATTTGTTAAACACATTTTAATTCAGATTAGTGTTAAATGCGTGATTAGCACTAACTCAAACTTATCTGATAATTATCCCGCTTATATTTAATTAAACTAAAGTTTAAGATAGCGGTTAATTCGGCAGAACCGCCAATTTCGGCGTTGCCCCAAATTTGGCGGCCTTAACTGGAGTCATCTCCAATTTTAGTGGAGATTTCCTAAGCCAAATTGTTTTGGCCATATATTTTGCAAAATTCGACCAAATTGGGAGCAAAATGAGTCTATTCTGAATGATTTGGACATTCTGAACACATTGAAGCAAGTTTCAGGAGCAGTTGGTGAATGTAAACATAATTTTTTTCACATTTGAGCTAATACAGAGGCTCAAGCCATGGAAGCTGGACCAAGGAGATGTAGCCCAGGAGGGGTGAACTCCTTCATCAAAACCCTGTGTTAATGGATCATTGTGATGGTTTGTTGTACTTGTTATTGTTGTTTTTCAACATTTGTTTTTTAATGGTTTTAAGCTCATGAATTCAACATAAAAACTTGATAAATTTACTTGTTTTAACACTCACAAACACCAAGGAAACCTATGCACATAAAGCAAGAGATCAACAAATTATTTATAAATATGAAGACGAAATTAGCATAGCAAAACTAACATTCAGATTCAGGACAAGTTGGTATCAGAGCCTGGTTGAAAGGTTGCAAATATTATTTTCTTAATAGTTTCTTGAATTTGGTGCAAGTAGGGTTTTAATGGTTGCAAATGTGTGATGCTTACAAGGTTGAAGTTGCAGAGAGGAGAAGGGAAACTATTGGCTACAAGTCCTAATATTAGGACTAGAAGAAGGAGAGCCACAAAGGCACCATCTCCACCCAAAGTTTTAGTCACAACTACACTTGAAGCACCTCAAGTTTTATCTCAAGAAGTTGAGATTGAGGAGGTATAAGCTGCACCAGAAGCGGAGATTGGAGAGGTACAAGCTGCACCAGAAGCTGAGCTTGAATCCATATCCATCATGTCAAGTTTTAGAGAGACTGAATTTCTTTAAGAAGAGGAAGCATACAAGAAGGCTTTCTATGAACTGACTTAAAGAGTTAGGATCCTCTTTGAAGAGAGGGACACCATGATGGTTGGAGAAAATTCTAAGTCTACACATGGAGAGGGAACCTCAGAAGGCAAGAAAGATGAAGAGAAGGATTCAAAGGGAAGTGGAGGAAAGCCTCCTCCATCTCCACCATATTCATCATCATCCTCATCATCTCCATCAGCATCATCTTCTACTTCCACCACCAAAACCACCCATACTCACTCAAAGACCCAAAAAGGAAAAAATCCCTTACTCAAAATTGATGTAAAATTTGAGCTTCCAATGTATAATGGCGAGGTAAATGGAAAAAGGCTTGATAATTGGATTCGTCAATTGGAGGTTTATTGCAGAATTCAGAACCTTCATGAAGATGACATAAAGATTCAATTGGCTTCCTTGAGGATGGAAGGATTTGCACTTGTATGGTGGGAAGCAAGGACTCAAGAAGATATTAAAAACCATGGTAAGATCTGAATGTCTTGGTCAAGTTTTATTGCTGCCATTAAAAGGAAATTTTATCCTCTAGCTTACATGCAAAAGGCCATTATGGACTGGAAAAATTTTAGACAATTGAAAGGGCAAAGTGTGCAAGATTATACTCATGAATTTAGGAGAAGAGATCTTATTTTGGGTATTAATTTGTATTCTCAAGAAATTTTGTTAAATTATATTGGGGGTTTGCACAGTTACCTTAGACACATTATTATCATGTTTAATCCCACAAACTTAGATGAGGTTTGCATTCAATCCACACATTTAGAAGCAAGAGGGAAAAAAAATATAGATTAGAAAAGTGATAGTGAGGATAAAGGAAAGGGCAAGTTTTATGGAAGAGGAAAGAGAAATAGATCTGTCAAAAGAGAGAAGGAGAAACTCACATGTAAACATTGTTCAAAGAATGGCCATGATGAAGACCATTTTTGGCAACTTCATCCAGAGTTGAAGGCAAACAAACTGAAAGCCAAAGAGAAGGGGAAACTTGTTGCAATAATTGAACATGACTTAGGTTCAAATTCAGGAGATGAGACAAATATTGCAGCAATGGGTTTGAAAGGTAAGCATATAGCAAGCACTAGTTCTTCAAATTGCTCCAATGTCACTCGAGATGAAGATTATAGAATTTAACTTTTCATATTAGAGTCGTCTCTAAACATACCAAGATAGACACACTTTTTGATAGTGGTTCTCAAGCTAACTTTATTTCCGAAGACTTAGTTAAGGAGCTAAACCTTGAAACCATTAGACATCCAAGACCTTATCCTTTAGGGTGGATATGCAAGAATCCAAACTTGTAGGTGACAAGGAAGTGCATACTAAGATTCGTCATCCATTCAAACTTTATTAATGAAGTTGAACTTGATGTGGTGCCACTTGAGATTTTAGGTATTGTTTTTGGAAGTCCATATCTCTATGATAGTAAAGCAATATTTCATTGTCATGAGAATAAGTATCACTTGTTTAAATATGGAATTGAGTACATAGTTAGAGCGCATAACAAGAATACAAGTTTGTCTCTTATACATGCAGGAGAAATGAAGAGGATAGTGAATGCAAGTTAGAATTTGACATTGTTAATGGTCAAACATAGATATTTTTTGAATGAAGCCTTTAAACTTAGATGCATCGAATGAATAAGTTGATTTCATTAAAGATGCTTATGCTTGTAATTAGATGTTTCAGGATTTTAACAGGTTTCCTTTGAAAGGAGGTAAACAAGATGTGACAGATTTGTAGTAGTCAACATCCGTGTTGAGCAGTGTTGGAAACAAAACACGGTGCAAGAGAGTGAAAAGGTTAAAGAGAAAGATACAAAGCAACTTTATAAAGAAGGCATGGGTTCCACAAGTGCTTGTTTTTGGTTTCCAAATGGTACATGAAAATGGTGAAAATACTTGGTCAAAAGTTGACGCAAGTACAAAGCAAGAGCAACTAAGACAATTTTTAATTTTCCTTTGATTAATGATGACAATGTACAAAGTGAGACAATTTTTAAGTTTCCTTTGATTAATGACCGAGGTAGAAACAAGTGCTTTTCTACAAGAATAGTTTGTTTCTCTACAAATTCAGGGAAAATGCAGCATGACGGTGTCAACAACAACAAGAGAGAGTTGCAGGAGTCAAGGAAAAATCTTAGCTTTTGTGAAAATATCTAGTTAATGAAAATGGGAAAATTTCATTGGTTTAAGACTAGAAGGGTGAGGGAATTTTACCCTCATCCACATGATCAGTAACCAAAGAGATTTTTGGGTCCAAAAGGCTTCTAGTGGGGAGGAATGATCAGGTTCTCAGTGTAAAATCTCAAAAATGAAAGTGATCAAAATTGAATGGAAATTGAATGAAAGCGAATAGATTGTCGCCAGGAATCCGACACAATTTGTTTCGTCAAAAACGGAGTCTGAATGAAAAAGATAGAGCCTGTTGTTCGTTTTCCTAAACAGCTAAAAAATTGCAGAACAAGATAGAATGGTGACATGGCAACCCAGTCAGCAGAATAGGAATATTCTAGGAATATTCTATCATTTTCACCCAATGACATTGTGACAAGTGTCACTGCAAGATTCGTCGGAGAGTTTGGAAGGTGAATTTTTTTTTATGTGTTGCTCCTAAGGTCAAATTTGAATTTTTGTTTATGGTTGGAATAGTCCAACCAGAGGCGGACACATTGTGCAGTGAGGGGCCACCACGTGCCCCCTCTGGTGGACCAAAGTTGAAGTTTGAATTGAATTTTATGCTATAGTCAAATTTTAATATATGGTGGTAGATTAAATATTTTATATGGTATGTAAACTATATATTATATGGCGCATTTTTATTATATACCAAAGTCCGCATGTATTACAAAGGTTGGATAAATGCCTTATGGAGCGATTATGCCAAAGTCCAAATTATTAAACTTTACAAAGGGAAGGATTATATAGTTTGCAGCAAAATTATACAACGGTGGAAGGGTGGAGGTCAGGGCTCGACCCCACGACCTCCCCGATGACCTCCCCGAAGAAAGCAGACTGGCTTACCAATAGCCCACGACTTGGTTCTTAACTTCATATGCACATGAGTTATACTTATTATCACATGGTTCATCCGAGAGGGATTTGGAGGGGGCCAACCTCGTGGGACAGCCCCCTCCCCACATGAATTCACGACATGACCACAACGGAAGACCACAGAGTAGAGTTTATGTTAAGTGTGGATTAAGGTTTAAAAATGGGTTTAATTAAACCCATAAACATTGGTTATGCGTTAAACACGTTTTAATTCGGAATAGTGTTAAATGGGTGATTAGCGCTAACTCAAACTTATCCAATAATTAAACCTGCTTATATTTAATTAAACTTGAGTTTAAGATGGCGGTTAATTTAGCGGAACCACCAATTTCAATGCCGCCCCAAATTTGGCGGCCTTAACTAGAGCCATCTCCAGTTTTAGTGGAGATTTCCTAGGCCAAACTATTTTGGCCATGTGCTTTGCAAAATTAGACCAAATTAGGAGCAAGAAGAGTCTATTCTAAATGATTGGACATTCTGAACACATTGAAGCAGGTTTCACGAGCAGTTGGTGAATGTAAACAAAATTTTTTGCACATTTGAGCTAATAGAGAGGCCCAAGCCATGGACGCTGGACCAAGGAGATGTAGCCCAGGAGGGGTGAACTTCTTCATCAAAACATTGTGTTAATGGATCACTGTGATGGTTTGTTGTACCTATTATTGTTGTTATTCATCATTTGTTTTTTAATGATTTTATGCTCATTAATTCAACTTAAAAACTTGATAAATTTACCCGTTTTAACACTCACAAACACCAAGGAAACCTATGCACATAAAGCAAGAGATCAACAAATTATTTATAATCTAAAGATGAAATTAGCACAACAAAACTAACATTCAGATCTAAATCACATCATGTGATGTTTTAATAACTTGCCTTATATAAAATAACCCACGAGCATGTAAACCATATGGTAAAGTCCTACTAGGTGTGACATATCCATCAATGCCCTGAATGCCACCGAGACCAATGATGATGTGCTCCTCTTATGAATGACCAACTCATTATTTCCAGATATAGGCTCCATATCTTCTTGAAACTCAACCAAATTTGTGAACCCCTGTTATTGCCAAGTGTACCCAGTTGGTACCACTCCTCGACGTGTTTTCCCTATAAATATTTGAAGTTTATAATATCCAACCAAGTGCCCTGAATATAGAGACCCCGCCAGAAGGATTTCATCAATAGTGCCTTGCCAAATATATCCACATCCAGAAGACCCCATCCTCCCAGTTCCTTAGGGGTCGAAATACTATCCCAATTCCTTTGGGGTCGAAATACTATCCCAGTTGTGAGATTGTACTTTCCCACATTCTCCCTGCTTGCCCATATAAATCGAGACATGATAGGTCAAATCTGTTTAATGATGGTCGCCGGAAAAATGTAAAGGTGAGGCCAATATATGACTAATTGTTGTAATACGGCATGTGCTAGGATAAATCTATGATACAAGCACCACAGTATGTATTTTGGACATTGCATCATTTATGGGTATCAATATATATGTTTTGGACTTTGCATTAATTTGTGGAATTGCACATAAATGGACTATATGTTATAACTACTCTCGCGTGACATATTCTCTATGACTCTCGCTAAACATATTTTTTGTGGCTCCCACACATGTATTCTATGTAGTGACTCTCTTATTACGATGACTCGACATAATTTCAGTGGCAGCATATTTCTAATGGCATTACATATGTCTGGGATCTTTGTAATTTGCATTGGCTTCGGATCACTGCATCGAATGGTACATGCATAGTTTCTAGGACTTGTTGATCTACAGTCTCACTGGTCTTTCTCTTGATTGATGGAACTAGGTCTTAATTATGATTTCCTATGGAATTATATCTGCCTCAATGTATTTATGGATTAGTTACTTTGTGTCTCATAAATATCTCGTGATCTTTCTAGCATTGGATTCGATATAGTCTCACTATAATTTCTCGCTAGTGTATCGTTGTAATTACATAAATTGATCACATCTATGGAAATAAGTATGCTTCTTTGTATTGGAAATGATCCTGTTGTATATCTATGATCCCCTGCATTATATATGGCATCTACCTATATGCACAAATTATCAGCATTATATATGACATCCACTTCGTATGGTATCTTTCATTGTAAAAATTTTAATGGCATATTTGCATGACATGTCTCACGACGACATGCGAAATGGTTCATTTGGCTCTTTGTGTTATGGTTATGTCGGCATTAAAACACTATATATATTTCTCCTCTACATTAGCTCACATCATACACAGTTGTCCCTTTGCGTAATTCTTTGTGATCTGTATGGACTCGATGATTCACTTGGTATCTATTATGTTATCACATAACTATGTTTCAAAATAATTCATTAAATTTTGACAGTTTAGTGTCAGCATTTTAGTTGTAATAGACAGGGAAATCATAGATAGTGGGTTATCAGTGTTTTAATGTTCTGATAATTTTTTCTGAAGAAATTAGTTGATAATGGGCTCATCGGCGTTTCTGATAGAGTTGACAGGCCGACTGTCCTTAAAAATGGTCAGTTTAATTATCTTATAAAAGTCAGGAAATTCTGGAGTGGTTTTTGAATAGTTGGAAACGAATTTCCTTAATCTGAAGGAGGTCAGTTTAAAAATTTGTTTTTCTTATAAAATTCAGTAAATTCGGGAGAGATTTTTGAATAGTTGGAAACAAATTTTCTTAATCTAAAGGAGACCCATTTAAAAAAATCTCTATCAGTTTTCTAACAGGTCTTTACAGTTTGAAATATTCAAAGGGATATTTGAAATGTTCATTTTTAGGATTCTGCAATCATGTTTTAGTAACTATTTTAAAAATCATATTCCGAACGAATGACAATGAATTTTTCAAAACAAAAAGAGGCTTTTGTCCAAAATGGACCCATTAACATAAACTTATCTCACTTTTTTAACAACTATCACGGTTTTGGATTTTCAAAGGGATAATTGGATCGTATTTTTTAGGCAAAATCTCATGTACAATTGGTGACTTCGGTGCCACCTCATCAAATTCAACTTGTTGTTCCTCATGGAAAATTGGTGACTTTGATGCCACCTCATCAAATTTGACTTGTTGTTCGTCATCTCTAGCAATGACTCGAGCAACAACATTATCTTTAGATGCAGATAGGCTTGGAAAATTTTATATTGATGTATTTGAGAGATATGCTTTATCTCTTTTATTGTTAGCAATTTGTAACTAAATCTGAAAGCTATTATCCTGTGATCAGTTGATGTATGGTCTATAAAGAAATTTTCATGAGAATGAAAGAGGGTTGGAATTTATTGAAAAACATTTGCATATTGGCATATTTGAGCAGCTTTGAATATATTATAGTTTTTAATGAGCATTTTATAAGAAACTCATGTGTTGTAACTCCCTGTCGGTTTCGTATCTATTATAAAAACTTTATTTCATGACTGAAAATATTAGTATCTAAGATCAGAATTAATTGTTGCTCCTTTATTATATTTATCATTCATTAGTATTTGTTTTCCACAATCAGTTATATACTCTATCTCATTTCAATTATTTTCTTCCAATTCTCAAATAGTCAAAGGATTTGTTTCCATAATGCTTTTTGCATCCTGCTCATTAGATCTATAGAATTTTGATAAACTAGACTCCATGTCCAATGGTGTGTTTTGTAAACATCCCAACTAAATTTTCATCCTATGAATTAAATCTTGCCATAGATATTAAAGGTGAAACCTTCTACTATAGTGACCTTCGGGTAGTTCATGTGTTTTAGGGAGAGATCCATCTCCAGGTTGAAGGGCTAGCTTTCATCCTAAACGAGGTTTGAGGTTACCTTAGGGTTTTCCCCATAGCCAGGGTTTCCCCTAAGTGATAACATATTCATTGAATCATATGTGTGTGTGTGTTTGTGTTTGTTTTGATATGGCATCAACATCGTAAGTATATTGGCATGGCATCATATGTAGAATAGTACTGGCGTGGAATTATATATATATATGGATATTTTCACCAACACCCTTGAAAAGAAACCCTAATAAGATCTTGTTTCAGATATATATGCACAAACCTTGTTAGTGATCGAGATAAGGATCAATAATCACATATATGGAAGTGACCTCATGACAGAAACCTATATGAAATGACTGTACCCCTTTATGTCTGTTATTAAGCTAATGTTGCTGTTGGTTCAAGGGGGTCTTGACCCAAGTTCAAAGTGTACTACGCAACCAAATAAACCCTCCAACTACTGGCCCTTTCAGCAGTGATCCACTTGCGCAAATAAAAGTCTCATCCGAAGTAGCATGGGGGGTGATGGTACCAAGTTTCCACACCCAAAGGGGGATTATGATGTGGATCTAACCCTCGATGATCTGATCTAACTACTACTACTCCGCGTTATTGATTTTTAACCCAATTCAGATCTAAACTTAACAGAAACCCTTACTACCAATATAGTTATTGCACAAACACAAAGATCTATTATTGTGTGATTAACCCAGAAAAATGCACATCAAATAACAAAAAATACACAACAGATCTATAAGAAAATCATTAACTCATAAAGATGAAGGCATTAACACATAATAATAGAAATCATGCCAGTAAACCAGTGATTTTTCCAAAACTTCTCTTTATTAATCAGATCTTCAATGAATACACTTCTTTCTTCTGCACACAACCTAGGACTTTCCTTAGGTATCCGCGCACACAACCGCAGGAATCTGTCTCTTACTCAGACTAATCACCAATTACTTGCCCAAAATCACATCAACATTACATAATCATGAGAAATATCTTGACTTGACTCATACATACCTATTTATATTACTTAGATGCGCAAAAAACATGGTCCCAAATTGTGGTTTGAGTCCCATGTTCTACCCCTTTACCTGTTACAAAATGAAGGAGCTTTGAGTTTCCCCAAAGCCCTTGACCTTATGCATGTTGCGCTTTACCATCAAAGTTAACAAAAATTACATTAAGACTCGACCTAGGGGACCCTAGCCCAACAGGTCCCCAACACAAAACCATGACTCGTCCTCGAGTCACCCTTCGCTAGATTCCTACATTAATCACTTTAGTGCCTAGATGGCTTCGTGCAGAAGCTAGATGGCCTCGAAACTCTGCGTTGTAGCATTTGGCGCTTCTCCGACTAACTTTTCTGTGGTAGGCCCCTCCACTGCCAAGTTTATGTTGTGTTGAGTTTGGCGGAGTCCCTTGATCATACCCTCAATGACCTGTGACAACTGAAGTGCTTCATCGGCCCAAGGTTGGGTCCTTGCTACCAGGAGCTGCTCCTTGCGGCACAAATCATCAACTTGCCCTGAATGATTTGGCCTTCTTGCAACCAAACCAATCTCTCTGTGGGAACGAGGGTCCACATAACGAACCAAATCTCATAAAACTGTTGTTGCTTATCCTGCATGTTTGTGCGCAATTTAGGAACTAATGGATTCTCCTGGATGGAGGTCCATATCTCCATGGTGTCTTCGAAAAGAGTGTTTCACTCTTCCACAACTGCAGTAATGTTGGTCATTTCCTTTTGAACAATGGCAGTTCGTTGTTCCCAGACCTATGGCGGTGTCTCCGGCTATATCTTGGTCTGCAGGTCGGTAATATTCTATACTAGGCCAGCGTACATTTTCTCAGTTTCTATCTTGGAAGCCTTAAATGTGGCTATGAGGGTCTCAAGCTTTATATTAGGCACAGCATTGGTTGGCACCAATAATCTTGGAATCTCGTTGCAGATCCAGGTGATGAGTGATTCGAGATGCTCTCGTTGAATTTCTGCGGCATGTCGTGCTTGTTCGGCTTGTTGTTGCTCTTGATATAACTACTCTACTTGTTTCTCTGCTTCTGTTCCGGCGCGCGAAGAATGGTACTCACAATACTACAACTCATTTGTAATCATGGTATGAATATGGTGCAAGTGGGAACTCGGGAGCACGGCCAAATTAACTCCAATTTTCAACCAAAATATAGTGGTTATGCACTACACTAGATGAGAGGAATGAAGCATCCCGCCAGGTATCTATTTCGGCCTACTCTTGGTGGTGGATTCTGCAACCAAGGTGCTGACTGGAAGCACGCTCGCTTGAACCATGCTCGCTTTAATCTCGCTCGCCTAACCCATAGCTGTTGGATTCCTTGTTGAACCTCGTCAAGGAAAACCTTGTATTAGTGCCTGACATTGCTCCAGGATTCTTCGGTGACTATCTTGACAGCGATTCTAATCCGATCATAGTCACGTTTTGTCAACAAGAGGGGCTCAATCCCACCATATTTTATGCTTTCTAATTCTTGTGTTTTCCTTCTCGGGATTGGGGCCCTCAGTGCCTCGACAAGTTTCTAGTTGCATCAAAGGGATGTCGGTACTGCCTGCATTGAGGTCCTCTAGCTCCTCGTCACTGCGAATTTCTATAGTTTCCTTCTGTTTTTCTTCCGTCTTTGTCGTCGTCGTAGAATTATGAGTGTCTTTCTTGGTGCGCGGATTCACAGCAAATGGCTTGGGTTGGGCAGTTGAGGTGGCACCAGTATCTGCTACTGCATCCAACCAGGAGGGAGGCTAGTTGGCGGTTACTGCGACGAGGTCATCTTCTGTGATAAGGTAAGGTAGGTTATACCATACCCCAGACATGTTTGTCCTTGCGCGAATGTGAAAATTGTGGAATGAGGATTTGAAGACTATTATGTGTTTGTACTGGTCATATAATGTTGGCGAGAGGCGCAGCTTCAGTTGAAAAACCCGGTGAAGCTCCATTTGGAATAAAAACCCCAAAATAAAAAATTAGTAACCCGTGCTAGATCCTTTGTCGCCCACAGAGATGCATAACATGCAGCTTCGCATAGATCATGGTAAATTGTAGGGAATTCTGACTACGATGGTTGTTTCCATCCAATGAGTGTTATGAGAAATAAGAGCCACACATAGTGGAACAATTTCCCTTCTTCCTGCGCCTCCCTAACATTCTCCAAAAATTATTGGCATATATATTGTGCCCAGTTTTACTGAATGCCTTTGGTGCATTGCGCAGTGAACACAATGACCAGTGCTGGAATTTCTTTAGTGTGACACTGTTACACAACATTTTTTTACCGTCACTGAAATCCCTTGCTTCGCATATTGGAGGGTCTTTTCCGTGACATGTGAGCAGTTTCATACTCTGCAAATACCTTCTTTGCATCCTTCTACATAAGGACATGATTTCTCCTGTTCAACATTTCCTCAGAAAGAAATCAAAAACCTATGTTTTGGCATTGGCGCGAGTAGCCATTTCACCCCTCGCGCCAATGGGGAATATTTTCACTAGAGCCCGTGCCAGCTGGCACTTTATCTCTTTGTTGTGCTCGCGCCAGCCTTTTTGGGAATGTTTTTTAACAAATTGGAGGCGGAATTTTCCTTTAACCACCTCAGGAATGACTCATTGCAAGTGGTTAAACTCAATAAGCCACGGATCTCTTCCTTTAGGAAATGGTTGATGGAACATTCTTGGAAGATAGGAATCCCCCCATGATTATAGAAATCCTAACCTCTCCTTCTCCCTCTATATGAACAAGCCTTCTCCCTTTACAAAAGCTAGGTGAACGTATAGCCAAGAAGCTAGACTTGGAGAAGAGATATTATAGCTGAGTAATCACTATAGAGAAGGTCGAACCAAGGAGGATCCCGTAGAGAGAGACTCGTCTGAATTCCCGACGAGCTTTGTGAGACGTGCTCCACTGGAACCCTGCTGGAGAAGATCGCAATGTCGAACCCTGCTTGTACTCTTCCTTCTTTAAATTAATATACTCGACTATGGTATTGATTCCATCTCTGTGTTATGTTTATTCGATGCATTTGATTTAGTCTTTTTCGATTGACTGATAGTTAGGGATGCGAAATAGTATGTTGTGTATCTTCATCGTTTCTTGTGTATGTGAAGATATCTGGGCGTGAGAATGAGCGGATCGTGATCTGTCGAATTAGGAGCGAGAGGCAGTCATTCTCCCAGACGACACAACAGCGCAGGACCTACGGTAAGTGATCTACCAAGTCTTTGTCCATTCTTAACTAGGAATTGATGTCATAGCGTGTCTCGTTTGTGGCTAGACCCACTCTAGGGCTAGTGGGATCGCCTCTATCTGCAGAGGGGATTTACCTCACCAAAAAATTTGCGACCATACTAGAGATGACCTTCCGGCTCATGCAGTTGCGCGAAAAGACCACTTGGAACATCTTCGTCAAATCTTTCTTCGTTGTAGACGCTACAACATTAGGCTCAACCCACATAAATGCGTCTTCTGCGTCGACTCCGGTAGACTCTTAGGGTTTATCGTATCTAAATATGGAATTCGCCTTGACCCTCTTAAGGTTGAGGCTATTGTTAATCTCCCCTCCCCATCCTCATTACACCAGCTCCAGAGTCTCCAAGGGAAAGCCAATTTCCTTCGTCGTTTCATCCTGAACTACACCGAAGTAGCCAAAGGATTTACACGACTTTTAAAGTAGGACATCCCTTTCTGTTCGGATGATATTGCTCAGGAGTCTTTTGATAGCCTTAAGACATTTCTTGTCAATGCTCCTCTATTACATCCTCTGAATTACCATTGTGATTTCACCCTCTACCTAGTTGTCGCCTTCAGTACGATCGCCATGGTCTTGGTTCAAGATGATGATGACGGTAATGAGCATGTCATTTACTACTTGTATCGGAACCTTCTCGACCCTGAAACACGTTATGCACGTGTCGAGAAGTTAGCACTGGCTGCGATCTGAACCTCGAGGAAGCGGAGAAGGTTTTAAATGACTACCACAGTGGCACCTGTGGTGATCTCATGTCTAGTTATGCCACTACACAGAATATCCTTCGTGCTAGCTACTTTTGGCCCTCCATTTTTAAAGATTGCATTGTTGCAGTACGTAAATGCCATGCATGCCAGATTTATCAATGCAAGATGCATGTGCCACCTATTCCTTTACACCCTGTCATTACCGTTGGCCCTTTTTCCAAATGGGGCATCGATTTTATGACGTGTAACCCTCGTTTGGCCGGGGGGCATGCCTATATTACCATCATTGTCTATTATTTTATGAAATGGGCTGAAGCAATGCCTACACTGGCTGCAGAAGGTAAGACAGCGACATAGTTCATATTCAATCACCTTATTTCTCGGTTTGGTGTCCCTCAAGCCATCGTCACCAACCATGCTTCTCATTTTCGGGATTATATGATGGCAGAGCTGACGTCTAAGTTGGGTCTGCGTCATGACAACTCAACGCCTTACTATCCTCAAGCTAATGGCCAAGTTTAAGTTGTAAACAAGGTCCTTGTTATAATACTTCAACGAACAATCGGGATCCATAAATCAAACTGGCATCTCATGTTGTTATCAGCTCTATGGGCTTACCAAACGTCGATCAAGAATGCGACCGGATTTACCCCATTTCAGTTAGTATACAGTTTGGAAGCCACACTTCCGATTGAATATGAAATCCCTTCACTTAAATTAGCTGTGGAATTACTTCCTGATACTTTGCTTGAAGAAGAACGTCTCCTCTACTTAGAGAGATTGGACGAAACTCGTCGCTTAGCTGCCTTGGTCATCGAAGCACAAAAGAAGCGAGTCAAAGCCATTTTTACCGAATAGTTTCTCCTTGTTCTTTTATCGAAGGCGATCTCATTCTCCTATACGACCAAGCTCACGACAATATGGGGGCAGGAAAATTCCAACCCATGTGGCATGGGCCCTACATCGTCAAACGTGTATTACAGAATGGGGATTATGAGCTTATTAACTATGAAGGTTGTCCTTTATCGCAGCCCATAAATGGGTTGTATCTGAAAAAATATTATGCTTGAGTCATTCACGCGTGATATGTGTACATAGGTGATTGTTTTCATTTTGTGTGCATGCTTTGGTTTGATGTGATTTGTGAGATTTTTTCTGCTTATTTGGTCTTGTTTGTTATGCATATGTCTATTTCCCCTTATGTCGGTTTCGCGGATGGTGCCTCCCGCAGTACCAGGAACTTGTCTTCAGCAGCTTGGGTAATTTATGATCCTGTTAGTGAATTGATTAACTTACAAGGTATTTTTCTAGGGCCAGCTACAAACAATGTTGTTGAATATAATGCAGTTTTGGAACTATTAATCGAGGCAGTCAACCTCGAAATACGCGCATTGCTTGTGAAGTTGGATTCACAACTTGTTGTTCTTCAACTGAACGATCATTATTCGATTCAAAACCATGCATTTTGAGATTGTATTTGCGTATTCATTTACTTGAAAGACATTTTTATTTCATTACATATCAACATATACCAAGACGAATGAATACATTAACAGATGCAATAGCTAACATTGTGCTAGATAGACATTTTTGCAATTTATAAAAACATCATCATATTTAAATAGACCCATGTAGAAAATAGATGTATATATACATATATATATATATATAGTTGTAAACAAAGGATATATATATATATATATATATATATATATATATATATATATATATATATATATATATATATATATATATATATATATATATATATATATATATATATATATTGTTTGTTTGCAACGCGTGCATCATAAAACCCACAAAAAATAATATATGTTTGTTTCAGTTACATCGTGAGACAAAATTTCTCTCAAAAATATGCGGAAATAAAGCCTAAGTGCCTAATCGACGTGGTGCTCATGATAGCACATCACCGCCCGTACCAACCGCCTCAGCAAGCATTGGATACGACTCGACACCCCTACAGTATGCCTCTGATAGGCCCGAGGCACATCATCCAAGCGAGCATAGTCTAGGATCCCATGGGTGATCCCCTCCAGACTCTGCACTATCTACTCCTCGCCACCCTCACCATGAGGATCAAAATCGCGAGGAATCTGCCTCGCTACCGCCGACATGCCTGCAGGACGCTTTGGGCCAACATCTGCATACATATAAGAATAACTGTCAGAACATGCATATATATCAAAAAAAAATTATAAACTCATGAAAATAAAATAAAAATGAGTCTTACCAAGTTCTTTGTCCCAATCCTCTCCCTCCGGGAGTGGGAGATCTAGGTCTTCGGTGAAGTCTGTGCTGGCGTAGGGCCAATCCTCCACGACAATCAGTTGTCATCGAAGCCAATCGAAAAACTCTAGCCTCAAGGACATCTGTTGGCCACCTGCTACTCTAGGCATTAGTGCTGCCCATTGGGCCATCCGTGGTTCGGTGGGTGGTGGCTCCGGGACTATAACCTCCTGACGCTGAAATATGGGTAATTGTTCCAATAATAATGATACTAGAATCGAACCATACCCAAACTAATTTATTTTGGTCTTATTTCACTTAGTGAGTTGTCGTTTGATGTTGATAGTCACGGCTTCGGCCCAGTTGAAGATGGCCGGGTTCATGCACTTTGAGGCAAGGAGAAGTTGTGTCTTCGTGGCCTCATGCAGCGCCTGCGATCCCGCAGCCCTTGTGATAGTGAGCAGCACTACCCTCAATGCCAAATCAGGACAGTTTGGATATCCACTTTGCCGCTCCCTGATCCTTTTCGTGCCCCGTGGCACACCCTGTCAATGACCATTGCCATGCTTTCTCTGGAATGCCAGGTATCGGTTAAGATAGGGACTGCACCCCTATGTGACAACCTAGTGATGAAATACACATCGGAAACTTCGAGTTCAAGCTCTTGATCCTGAAGTACGAACTTTTCTTGATCTTTGTCCCAAATGTTGATTAGATACTGAAGCAATTCGGGCTGAGCCCGGAGACATGGTGTCATGAAGAACTTCTTGAGCCCACAATTCTTGAGGGCATTCTTGCATTGTTCATTTCCCATTTCTTTTTCATCCTCTTCACTGTGCTCTCTCTCCTTCCACTCGATTACCATCTTTTCTCGCTTTGTACCTACATGAATTGATCATAGAAACATTATAATTCCCCTTGGGTATTAAAATTTGTAATCTATTGGTTGCATTTTCTTAAATATAAAGAGGATTTTGGGTTGCGCAATTGGCGCGACCCCTGTGTAAAAATGGGTCGATTGGCACGAGTCCATGCCTGAAACCCACGCCAACCGCGATGCCCTAGAATTTGAAAATCCTCCCATAAGGAATCCCAAATGACAACTAAATGCAATGAAATATAGCTTAAAAGATGGAAAATAGAGTCGGCTCTTACATGAAACAGACATAATCTAGATTGGTCCACTGGATTGTTCACAATCATCGCCTGAAGATCGCAAGGGAAATGGGTCATTGTTGCTCTGCAAGGAGGTAAAAGTGAAAAGTAAATAATTTTTACCATTTATGGTCTTTTATAACTTTTCAAAGTCCTAAAATAGGTTTTAAAACATATTTGTCGATATATTTTCATATTATTTTTGAGGAATACATTTTACACACTTCTTTTTGTGCAGTGGCAGGTATTCACGTGGTTATGACGAAGAAACGAGTTGTATTTTATACTTTTTCGGACTCGGTAAAAACATGAAAAAGTCACTATTGGAGTCACCTTTCAGCTCTTTTCTAACTCTCTAAAATTGAAAATATTGCCGAGTCGCTTGTCATTTTGAACTCGTTAATTTGGCTGCAAAACGATATCTACCCAGTATACATTTACCCCTTTTTCAGGCTGGGATAGATTATTTACGAAAAAGGAATACCGTAGTCGATCGCGACTAAGAGGTTCTCTCACACACATTTTTCTACCTTTTCGGATCTATGAGAGTATTTACGAAAAGGGATTGCTGGAGTTTTCTTGTCTGCCTTATTTTCAAACTCTCTAAATATGAAAATATGTCGAGTTCTCCCTTTGTCGGACTCGTTAAAACTTGATGACATCAGACTCCGTCGTCATGACGTTACCCGAGTTCCTCCTTCCCAGGGCTCGTAAAATGTACTAGGTTGGATTTGTCCGAAGGACAAACTTACATCGCAAGCACATGCTATCCCCTACAAGCTTGTTTTCAAAAATAATTGTGGTACTCGCCAGAAATCGTGGGGGAAAATGGAACCAAGATTGTAGTCGTGTTGGCATTATGTCGCTCTTGAACATGGCACTTGTCTACATTCGTGTCAGATTGGGGATATCTCGCTTCGTCATTTGTTTGCCTCCATGGGTTTGGGTAATCATTTTTGACCTCTCATCTTCTCTTTGCCACATCACCATGACCTCAGATCCCTTGATGTCAAATATTGCCAAATCTAGTGTCGTGCCGCCAATATGTTCAAGAGAAGTTTGCCTCTAAAGTTTTCAACCTCCCTCTGATTCTTTGTTGGTCTTGATTCACAAACATCATATTCCTCTGTCTCGTGTCGATGATGTGGGAGACATTATGGCCCACCTTCGATCAAGGTCCCTTCCTGTCGACTCTAGCTCATTATCCAGGAAGTTGATCTAGAGACTCCCTTCAGGTACCTTGGAGGTTGCATGCCTCAGTGGCAGGTTCTTCGCATTGGACGTAAGGTTCACATCATTGGCCTTCGATCGACTGACTCAACGGGCGTTCGATGTCAGATCACTGTTCACATTCCGTGGATTGTACCTTTCATACCTTGAGAGTCATTGTCATTATTGGTGGTTTCTCTCGTGTCTATTAACAACTTTCATCATTCGCTGCTAATCAAACGATTTTCTTGCATGTTCGACTTCAGCTCACATATTTGCATGCTCGAATTTGTACTATGTTTAGGTCAAGATGGAGCGCAAGACCCTGGGTTTTGTCTCATGAAATCTAGGCCGCGGGTTCTTTGTGGATTATTATGACTTATTATTTGACTTTTTTGATTGGATGGTTGCGACCATACTTGAGTCTATTTATTGATCCCTACTTCTGGATGGCTGTTTCCATACCTCAGATCTCATTATTTATATACTCTCTTATGGATGGCTGCACCCATGCCACATGTCATGTATCAGATGTATCAGTTGTATTCGTACTTGTAGGTTTTCTGACAGTAGTGTTTTGGTCGAACGCGTTCTCATAAAGCATTTCACCCCTCCCTCTCTCTCGGACCTCATGCTTTAGGGGGAATCTGTTACACAGCATTTTGTCACCGTCCCTGCAATCCCTCGCCTTGCATATTGGAGGGTCTTTCCCGTGAACTGTGAGTAGTGTCATACTCTGAAAATACCTTCTTTGCATCCTTCTGCATAAGGACATGATTTCTCTAGTTGATCCTCAGAAAGCACTCAAAAACCTATGTTTTGGAATTGGCATGGGTAGCCAGTTCACCCCTCGCACCAATGGGGAAGATTTTCACTAGAGCCCACACCAGTTGGTGCTCTGTCTCTTTGTTGTGCCCACGCCAGCCTTTTTGGGAATGTTTTTTAACAAATTGGAGGCAGAAGTTTCCTTTAACCACCTCAGGAATGACTCATTGCAAGTGGTTAAACTCGATAAGCCACGGATCTCTTCCTTTAGGAAATGGTTGATGGAACATTCTTGGAAGATAGGACTCCCCCTATGATTATAGGAATCCTAACCTCTCCTTATCCCTCTATATAAAAAAGCCTTCTCCCTTTACAAAATCTAGTTGAACGTATAGCCAAGAAGCTGGACTTGGAGAAGAGATATTATAGTTGGGTAATCGCTATAGAGAAGGTCAAACCAAGGAGGATCCCGTAGAGAGAGCCCCATCTAAATTCCCAACGAGCTTTGTGAGACGTGCTCCGCTGGAACCCTGCTGGAGGAGATCGCAAGGTTGAAGCCTGGTTGTACTCTTCCTTCTTTAAATTAATATACTCAACTATGGTATTGATTCCATCTCTGTGTTATGTTTATTTGACGCATTTGATTTAGTATTCTTCGACTGACTGATAGTTAGGAGTATGAAATATTATGTTGTGTATCGTCTTCATTTCTTGTGTATGTGTAGATATCCGGGCGTGAGAACGAGCGGATCGTGATCTGTCGAATCAAGAGCGAGAGGCAGCCATTCTCCTGGACGACACAATAGCGCAGGACCTACGGTAAGTGATCCACCAAGTCTTTGTCCATTCTTAAATATGAATTGATGTCGTAGAGTGTCTCGTTTGTGGATAGACCCACTCTAGGGCTAGTGGGATCACCTTTTTCCGCAGAGGGGATTTACCTCACCAACAGACGCTTCCACATCATCTTGCAAGCTAAGATATGCGCAACAAATCTGACAGTGGGGTCATTAATGGTGCTAAAGGCAAACCCCTGTGTCTTCCTGACCACCCCATAGGTTTCCTTCATCGCATCTATGATTTTCTTCTCCTATCCCTTCCCTCCAAAGGATTTTGTGGGGTTTTATCCTTGGTATGGTAAGCCCATAATGCGGTGGATGAGCATGTCATCAAAGGGGATCCGCGTTCGCAACCATAGGCAATTTTTGTGCACCAGAGCCAAAAACTAGCATAGACATGTATCATTGATATTGTTGCAACCAAATTGGGGACATTCAAAATGTTGAGGAGCCTGGAATTGTGTAGTCCCATAGCCCATTGCATAGGCTCCATCTTGGTTATGTCGGATTCTTCATAAGTGACTTTTTGCAAATACTGCGAGGCACAAGCTCAGGAAACTTTATTTGGTCTGCCAAATCCCAATCCTCCAGTTTGAGAGAGGGAACCCACCCAAGTAGGTCACCCTCAATAGGAACGTCCTCAGGCAGCAGGGGTGTATGGATTATTGCCTTGATCTTATCAAGGTCCTTGGAAACATCAACTGACGGCTTCCACGGAGGCATATACGAAGGCAGCTGCAATATGGGCTCAACTTCCTCAACAAACACTTCTTCTGGCACAGTTACCCTAGGCTCTTCCTCAATTTATTCCATTGGTTGATTCTTCCTTTCTGCGCAGGAAGCCTGCTTTTGTTTCGAGGTCATCTGGCACGGGGACCTCCGATTACCTGATAATTGTCCTTTATTTTTCTCTTTTGTGCTACTGGCACCGGTTTCTCTAGGGATCGCGATACAGTAGGGGTGGGGTTGGTAGCTCTCGTGGTCTCTAGGACTAAGTTCCCTAAACCCTATTGGCGCAACATTTCTTCAAGTGGTTCCCACGATGCAGACATAAGAGATGGAAAAGGGAGCAAGAGCAGAGGGAAATATTCAGTTGAATTACTCAGAAATAAAAGGGAACTGATGTAAACCTCCATGCCTTATTTATAGTGATCCCACAGTTTAGATGACCTTATGTCCGTTGATACAGCTCCATTAATGCTAAAACGACTCCAAATATGGCGTAATATCATCCTTAAATGCAAGTTACATGCTCCTATAAACGGTAACAAAGTTATCATTTCCAGATTTATTGTTCCAACGGCTAGTTTTTGGCATTTCTGCGACTGCAACATCATCCTAGCATGACCTCTGCACTGGATTCACAGATGCCTACACTCCCTCAAACTTCGTCGCACAAAAGTGTGGCAGGAAATTTTATAACATCTGACAATATTTTTAAAATTCCTACAACCTCTCGCAATTGTCCAGGATGCTAGGACATTCTTTTGGTCATATAGTAATTTAGCGTGTGTAGGGATGGGGTCATCCCTGTTCCCAGACCTCTGGCGGTGTCTCCGACTGTAGCTTGGTCTATAGGTTGGAAATATTCTGCTCTTGGGCAGCGCGCACTGTCTCAATTTCTATCTTGGAACCCTTAAGTGCTGATGTGAGGGTCTCAAGCTTTGTAGTAGTCGCAGCATTAGTTGGCACCGACAATCTTGGAATCTCGTTGCAGATCCAGGTGATGAGTGATTCGAACTACTCTTGCTGAATTTATGCAGTGTGTCGTGCTTGTTTGGCCTACTGTTTCTCCTTGTATAACTTCTTGATCTGTTTTTCTTCTTTCGTACTGGTATACGAAACATGGTACTCATGATACTACAACTTGTCCATAATTGTGGTATGAATATGGTGCAAGCAAGCACTAGGGAGTGCGACCAAATTGACTCCAATTTCCAACCAAGATATAGTGGTTGCGCACTGCATTAGATGAGAGGAATGAAGTGTCACGCTAGGTATCTGTATCAACCTATTCTCGGTGGTGGATCCTGTGACCAGGGTGCTAACTGGAAGCATGCTTGCTTGAATCTCGATCACCTGAACTAGTAGCTGTTGAATGCCTTGTTGAACCTCATTGAGGAAAGCCTTGTAGTGGTGCCTGATATTTCTCCAAGCTTCTTTTGTGACTATCTTGACAGCGATTCCAATCTCATCATAGTCAACTTCTGTCAACACGAGGGGCTCAATCCCTGCTGCCTTTGATGCTTTCCACTTCTTGTGTTGTCCTTCCGGGGAGTGGGGCTCTCTCTTGGTGCCCCAAAAACTTTCTGGTTGCATCGAAGGGACATTGGTACTGCCTGAATCAAGGTCTTGTAGCTCCTCGTCACTATGAATTTATAAAGTGTCATGTTGTTCTTCCATCTTTGTCATCGTCGCAGACTTTTGAGTGTCTTTATTGGTGTGCGGCTTCACCGCAGACAACTTGGGTTGGGCGGTTAAGGTGGCACATGTTTCTACTATTGCATCCAACCAGGAGGGAGGCCAATTGGTGGTTACTGTGATGATTTCATCTTCTGTGATGAGGTAAGGTAGGTCATACCATACCTCATACATGTCTTTCCTTACGTGAATGTGCACATTATGTAATGAGGCTTTGAAGTCTATTATGTGCTTGTATTGGTTATATAATGTTGGCGAGAGGTGAAACTTCAGCTAAACAACCTGGTGAAGCTCCATCTGGAATAAAACCCAAAAAATATTGTTTTCTGTAACCCGTGTCGGATCCTTTGTCGCCCATAGCGATGCATAATGTGTAGCTTCCCATAGGTCATGGTCAATTGTAGGGAATTGTGACTGTGATGGTGGCTTCCATCCAACGAGCGCTATTAGCAACAAGAGCCATGCGTAGTTGAATCGTTTCCCTTCTTCCTGCGTCTCTTGGAGATTCTCCAAAAATTATTGGCACAAATATTGTGCCCAATTGTATTAAATGCCTTTGGTTCATTATGCAGCTAATGTAATGACTGGTGCTGGAATTTATTTAGTGCGACACTTATGCATCATTCTTGCAATCCAAGATCTGTGCAAAAAATTTGACAATGGGGTCGTTGATGGTGTTGACAGCCAAACCTCGTGTCTCCTTGACCACTCCATAGGTTTCCTTCATGTCATCTGTGATTTTCTTCTCCTGCCCCTTCCGTTTGAAGGCTTCTGTTGGGTTTTCTCCTTGGTATGGTAAACTCGTAATGCAGTGGATGAGCATGTCATCAATGGGGATCTGAGTTCCTAGCCATAGGCAAATATCGTGCACCAGATTCAAAAACTGGCACAGTCAGGTATCATTTATATTGTTGCAATGAAAGTGTGGGACATTCAAAAGGTTGAGGAGCTTGGAATTGCGCAGTCCCATAGCCCATTGCATAGGCTCCACCTTGGTTATGTCAGATTATTCATAAGTGACCTTTTGAAAATACTATGACAATGCGAGCTCAGGAAACTTTATTTGGTCTGTCGAATCCCAATACTCCAATTTCAGAGAGGGGACCCACCCCAGTAGGTCACCCTTGATAGGAACGTCCTCAGGCAGCAGGGGTGTATGGATTATTTCCTTAATCTTATCACAGTCCCTAGAAACATCCACTAACAGCTTCCACGGAGGCATATATGGCGACAACTGCAATATGGGCTCAACTTCCTCAACAAACCCTTCTTCTGGCACAATTACCCCGGGATATTCCTTAATTTCTTCCATTGGTTGCTTTTGCATTTATGCACAAAAAGGCTGCTTTTTTTAGGGGTTGTCAGGTGTGGGACCTCCGGGTACTCGACAAATGTCCTTTCTTTTTCTTTTGTGTGCTACTAGCACTGGTTTCTCAGGGGGATCGCAGTGCAGTAGGGGTGGGGTTGGTAATTGTCATGGTATCTAGGACTAAGTGCCCTAAACCCTGTTGGTGCAACGTTTCTTCAAGTGGTTCCCACAATGCAGACATACGAAATGGAAAAGGGAGCAAGAGAAGAGGGAACAATTCAGTTGAATTACTAAAAAATCAAATGGAACTGGTGTAAACCTTCATGTCGTATTTATAGTGATTTCACGGTTTAAACAGCCTTATGTCTGTTGATGTAACTCCATTAATTCTAAAATGACTCCAAATCTGGTGTAATCTCATCCTTAAATTCAAGTTACCCTCTCCTATAAACGGTGACAAAGCTATCATTTCCATATTTATTGTTCCAACAGCTAGTTGTTGGCCTTTCTGCGACTGCAACATCCTCCTAGTGTGACCTCTGCGCTGGATTCGTAGATACCTACGTTCCCTCAAACTTCGACACACAAAAGTGTGGCAAGAACTTTTATAACATATGACAGAATTCTTTAAATTCATGCACCCTCTCTCAACTGTCCGGGGCACTAGGACATTCTTCCAGCCATATAGTCATTTAGCGCGCACAGGGATGGGGTCATCCCTGTACGATTTTAGGCGACTACCATTAACATATCTGGGAATTAATTTACCATTTAACTTATCCAATCATACCACACCTCCTGCTGTAATTTCTTTGATAATATAGGGCCCGAGCTAGTGCATCTTGATTTTCCTTGGAAAGCGTGCAAATTTACTGTCATAGATCAACACCAAATCATCATTCTAGAAAGTCTTTTGTTTGATATGTTCGTCATGCCAAGCCTTTTCACGCACCCTCTGCACCTATTGGTAGACACCAACAATGAATCTATCTTTACTCGAGTGCAACAAGCTGCGACAGGTGCTCCTCCATAATTTCTTGGTCATCCATGTTGCTTACGACTGCGATATGCATATTAGGGACAATGTATTCCATAGGCATTACGGCCTTATATCTGTAAACCATCCTAAAGGTGTTTGTCCCGTCAGCTTCTTATATGTAGTCTTTTATGCCTATAGAACAATAGATATGTGCACATCCCAGTCATTATGATTGGCATTGCATATCTTTGTGAGCGCATTCTCCAAAATCTTATTAAATACTTCTATGGTTCCATTCGCCTGGGCATGATAGGGCATACTCTTTTAATGATGTTTATTGAATTCTTCTGTCACTGCCTGAATGGTATCATTTAGGAAATGTGTACCCTAGTCACTTATCATAATTTTGGGGCACCCAAACCTCATCAAAATATTCTTAAAGATAAAGTGCGTAGCCATCTCTGCGTTGTATTCTTTCATAGGTTGAGCTTCCTCCCACCTAGTCAAGTAATCTATAGCAGTGATGATGTATCGCGCTCCAGTATTCTTCCCTGGGGAGTTAATTGGTCCTACAAAATCGATTTCCCACTTTTCAAAGGCCTGCAAAGTTACCTACAGTTGTAATGGCATATCGTCTCTGCACGAAGGTCTTCCAGTCCTCTAACATACATCACAAGCGCGATAGTATTCCTTGGAATCGATGTGTACTGTAGGCCACCATAAACCAACCCTTAAGATATTTTGCACTGTCATTTTACCAATGTAATGACCACCTGCAACTCCTCCATGTGCTTTTTCCAATATGCTAGGTCTCTTGAACTCAGGAACATAACGCCTCAAAACTTCATCAGCTCCCATCTTGTATAATGGACCTGAGATCAAAGTGAAACCTACTACGTGCACTACCAGTTATTTCTTCTACTTGGTTTTATATTCTGCAAGCGCACTTCCAGTGGTTAGAAAATGGATGATATCGGAAAAATGATCATCAACTACCTTAATAGAGAATAACTACACATCTGGTAACTCGTCATCCAAATTAGTTGGTTCTTCATCATTTTCAATGCGCGATAAGTGGTCTGGTCTTGCGTTCAACCTTCCAGGCTTCCCAATCACCTCAAAATCATATTCCTAGAACAAGAGGAGCCACCTATAGATATTCCCCCCCAACACAAGCTTTTTCACCAGGTATTTCAAAGCGGAATGATTTGTGAACATCTTGAAATGACTTGCAAGAATATAATGATGAAATTTTTGCAGTGTATACACCATGTCTAACCCTTATCTTTCTATGGTTGAATAATTTCACTCATCATTTGACACCTTCCGACTTGCAAATGCAATCGAATTATCAATATCTCCACTACCTGGCTACACTAATATAGTCCCTAGTGCGATACATGAAGCATCAACGTGTACATGGAATTCCTTCGACCAATCTGGGAATACCAAGATGGGCATAGTTACCATCCTTTCCTTAAGTATTTCCATACTCTTCTGACAGTCTTCATCCCAAAATAAAGTGGCGCCCTTCTTCAACATCTTCTCCATCGGCGCAGTGATCTACGTATAGGCTTGAATAAACTTTTGATAATATCCAGTATGTCCCAATATCAAGTGCAGTTGCTTCACATTCTTCAGGTGATCCAAATTAATAATGAAAGTGATTTTTTTTATTGACGATAAGTCCATGTTTACAGACAATATGTCCCACCAAGATACCAAAAGGGACGCAGAATATACATTTCTTCAATTTCAGAGAAATATGTTACTTCCGACAAGTATCTAGCATTAAGCGTAGGCTGGAGACATGTTTCTTCAACAATCCAAATACATTCCAATCGTCAAAATACACTTCTAAAACAATATGGATATAATCTTTGAAATCAACAACTACTACGTGCGAAAATATAGCTGGCACGTTCTTCAAAAAGAATGGCATCACAGTATATTGGAATGAACCCCATTCTGCCACAAAGGTAGTCTTTCTCCAGTCTTCAGGTGTGATCCTGAACTGGTGATATCATAAAAATCCATCAGTAAATGTATAGGCTTTGTAACGTCCAACATTGTCCAAAACTTCATTTGAGAATGGGTTTGGAAAAGGATCATGCACTCAGGCATCATTCAATTTGCGTAAGTCAACGTTGATCCTAATTTCACCTTTTTATTCTTCTCTTGGACTACCATGGCCCAGTCTAATTCATCCACTGGCTCAATAATTCGTGTAGCAACCATTTTTTCCATCTCTTATTTGACCTTTTTCTTATACTTTGGGTTCAAAAGTAAGGGTGTTGCTTAATGGGCCTAGCATCTGGTTTTAAGGTGATCTTCATCACACCAAGGTCTTTGATAATCCATTTTATCTCATAAAATTTAGTGGGGAACAACTCTTGATATTCAATTAGAAGCTCTGCAATCTTACCCATTGTATCTTCATCCTAATAATCCCCTATATTGGAAAACTTAGGCTGCTCTTATGTACCAATATTGACTTGTCTAGTCTTAACATATTTATTAAAATCCGGAAATTCATTCTCAGGTCCCAATGTATGAATCAATATGTGAACCCATTCTGGATGTGGCTCCTCTTCCCAAACTACAGTCCAATTAGATAAATGATTTTGTAGATGATATTGGCATGTCCTAAATATTTTTCTTTCGTTTTTGTATTGGGGCTTCCAAATTTCAGTTGTAGCATTCAATGACATTCCCTCCAATAAAATAAATAAAAATCTGTGTGGGTTCCCCACCAGCTTGCTGGGGTTGAGCACATAGGTAGATCAAGTGCATGGAACCAACATTCCTTTCAATGGCATCTAAAAACAAATTGATGTAGCCTATACCATCATAGTGGGGTAATTCACGTACCTCATAGGATGTCCAACGCAGAGATCTTGTTACCCGATTACAACATAGTGTGGATACTTCATGTAAGCAGTTTTGCAAGCGATCCAATTCTTCATTTGAGTTTGATAAGCACGAACTATATTTTTCCCAAAAGATGGACATATTTCATGGGATTGATCCAATCATGATCCTTCGCGGTTAATTTGTAGACATGATCAATATCTTCATCCGCATATTTGTCATGCATCGGATATATTGTATATATTTCTCCTTCTGCAGGGTATAGGTGGGCTACAACCCTTGTCCCATTGCTTTCAAATACCATGCTTCTGTGCATGAGGTAAATAATATCATCCATGTAAAATGCCCAATCTATACCTAGCAGCACAGGATACACATTTGTATCATCAACAACTTCAATGACTTCAAAGTCATAAAACACCTTGACCCCTTCAATATCAACTACTACCCCAAAGAGTCTACCTATTGGAATAATACTATGTTGGTTATCCATGCACAATTGAATTGAGGACCATTCCAGCTTGGGTTCTCCCATTTTCTGCCATGTCTGTTTAGATAGTACATTTGCATCGGATCCCATATCCATAATAACTTGATCCATCTCAATGTCTCTTATATGGGCGGTTAAGCGCATCTCTCCGCCAATTCTTCTTTCGTTCTTGTAGATTTTGTTGATAACCCTTTGTTCCATATGAGGTTGTTCTTTCTCGGCACAGTTTTTTATTAATGTTTGAATGTTTTAAACCGCCTTCTTATTGCGTAGAATCTTGATACAATCATGTAGGAATAATTTTAGTTCAGGTTGATCAGTCTCATCTATGGCATTCACAAAAAGCCTAGTCAGTAATTTTGATGTCGATGCACCGAGGTCCATGAAATTATTCTTTGCTTCATTGAAAGTATCCTTTTCCCTTTACAATATAAATCCTTTCTTCTTCTTAGGGGAACTCTGAACCCATACATCTGCAACAGGTTTTTTCCCTTCTGCTTTGTCTGCACGAGTTGTTGTGCCACTTCTAGTCACAATATTAAAACAAGGCTCTTCGTTGCGCGGTTCTACCCTCATCATTTGAACGTTCTATGTAAGTATCTGAGTCTTATTTTCCTGCATTTTCACAAAAAACACATGGAAATATTCAATTACGTGGTTGAACTGCCGACAATACCTACAATATGGGTGTGTCAGGTTCTGGAAGTCACTCGTGAAGTGGCCAACTTCTCCACAATTATAATAGATAATCTGGCCTCTTCCACGACTAGCTCCTCCTCCTCTTCCATGACCTCGGCCCTGAAATCTCCTCCCCCTGAAGGTGACGCGGGCGAATCTGGGCCTCTACTTTCTGATTACAGTCTATAGGAAGCAACTTGTTCAATAATTAGGTCAAAACTGCGACATTTCTTATCATCATGGCCTACAAACCGAAAAAATGTGAAATATAACTGCTTGGGAATCTAAACATATTTCTGCAATATGGGATAGTAGTCTGTAGGGTTTTGTTTGGCTACTTGACATAGTGTGCACCATAGTGTAGGGCTCACACTTGGCCCAACCCCTGGATTAGACTTGATAGGACTCGGTCCTACAGCTTCTAGATATTCTCCATATACTGGGCAGTGTTCCTTGTAGTTTCCTTCAGCTTTGTAGCACACACACCATACATCTGTGCGCATTTCCTTCTCGTTCTCCTTCCACAAGTTTTGCAGCTCTAAGTGAAGGGTATAAAACTGGCTCTGAATCTGCTGAACCCTGACCTGCATATCTTGAACTGGTGAGGCTTCCAATTTCATCGTTATTTCCAAAGCTTCGGCCTGGGATTCGATATTTTGTTGAGATAAAGGCAAGTGCAGATGCGGCAGCAGCATTTTGATGAACCATTCTTTATGTTGACCATCACTAATGGTGAAGCCTCCGCCCCCGATGATATGTTTTAACTTCTGATATGCATCCCATAGAGTTTCATTCACTTCCTCGTGGATATACTTCAATTCGGTAAAACATTGAGCATATGAATTTGGCTTCTGGAACTGCTTATTCAATGCTTTCGTGAGATCATATCTCATCGTATTTGGGTTAGCCACTAGATACCTCATTTACCATTCCAGCACACGTTCCTGGAATGCAATAGCGAGTTGCACTTTATTGACGTCATCATCAGTAATATGTTGTGTCTTCCACACAGCCTCTGGGTGAATCTATGAAGCAGGGTTACACTTTAGTGAGAAACGCACCCAAAAATTATACTCTCCCACAAGTTCGGCCAAACTTTTCATAAGTTCGGCCGAGATTTTGAAATTACTTTGGCCAAAAATTTTCTGTTGTTAATCGAACTTATTACATTGTTTATGTTGACGACAACAGTAACCGGATTTTTGGACGAAGGCAGAGAAACCGGAATTAAAATTTCGGTCAAACTTTGTTCTTATAAATATTGCGGTTGATCAAAGGCTCCGTATTTTAGCTCAAAATTGGAAGTCCTCAAAATTGAATGAAATTAGAATGACAACGACCGTCCTATTGCAAGGAATCCAATGCAACTCATTTAGTTGAAAACCACATTCAGATGAAGGAGTTATGGTTTGTTGATTGTCGTTCAAAACAGACATTTTTTTATTAAAAAATTGCAGAACGGGTGTTGTATGTGAGACTGAGAAGGATCATATTGATAACAACGTCCAAAGGTGTTTACAAAGGTCGTGGAATTGGTTCAATCTCAGTTTTTTATTTCAACAACAATCTTTAAACAAGAATAGGAATGACAAATTTGCTTTAGTAAAGCGGAATATTTACCATCAAACATGGATAGTGCTACAGCAAGCTCATGCCAGGACACTGGGTTAAATCAAATCCCAGCATGTAAAAAAAACTCATGTGCTTCCAAAAAAATTTGAATTCTTTGTTAAACCCATAACATATCCAGTTCAAACAATACATATGAAGGAAAGAGAGCCATACAAAAAAAATATTGATAAAAAAACATAAAAACTCTTTGGCCAAATATTACAATGGCCGGCCTCTTGGCTCTCGGCCCTTTAAACCATTTCTCTTACTCTTTGTAATCCTCACTTCCTCACTTCCTCCTTCTTTTTGTCCCTTCTCACACTCTCACAAGCTACATATTTATACATAAATATGAATTTATTCCACTCCATATTTTCCTCCACACAAATCTCAACTTGAAACCTAAATTAGATTTATCTTTTTTTGGATTCAACTAAGTCTCATTTATGTAATTCATCATCCCTAGATTATCTACCTAATTCAACTTCACTCATATCCTTAATTATTTAAGGAATATTTACAATAATCCTCACATTTATAATTTCTCTCCTAATTTATTAAAAACGAGCAAATTAATTAATAAAATAATTAAAATATCTCACCCCATTAATTACACAATTGAATAATGAAAATTTAACTTGATGCTCCTGCATCAGACTCCCCATGTAGAGAAGTTTCCATAGACTCTTGTCTATGAGGTCTGTCACTTTTCTATAACAATGCAACAGCCACAAGTCCTGATGACTTGCTCCCTCCGGGATTCCAAACTCTGTTCTGTTGTTGGTCCTTCAAAGTATCAACTTGATTTAGAAACTCATCACCACCTCTATCGATCGAAGTCCATCGGCTTCTCCAACACTTTCTTTCGCCAATTCCTCAGAGTATTACCTCTTTGTCGAATTCTTTCATCTCCAACTGTGTTGAACACTCAACTTTCTGTAATGGAAAATAATCAAGAATTTCTTCTTGATTAAAACTATAGTCATTGATTGATTTTAAAGCAACAACTTCCTCGTCTGGTGTTGTACCTGCATTCACCAACAAACTGTTAGTTTTAAAAAGATAAGACCTTTCAGTCTCTTTTGATGCTTCAAGCACCAATCTCCCATCATCGACTTCTTGGACTTCAATAGATCATGTTTTGAACTACTGACTGCTTTCCTCTTTATCCTACTGGATCAATATTTATGTCTCCTTCACGTCTCTACAGACATAATTTTCTTGCTGCTTCTGATCTTCCATCTCAACGCCAAGTAATTTCTACTCAATTTATCTGATTTCGACATCATATCTATTAATGTCAGTTTCTGTACTTACAATTACATTATTATTTTAAAAGTTACAACATTCATTCAACTCCATAAATGTTAAAAACATTTCATCCCTATCACACATAGTAACTGTAATTCCTTCCGGATCAGGTTCTACAATCTTCACTTCTCCCTCAGGTTCCTTAAGCCATCGTTACAAGAACTCGATTTCCATATGAAATTTTTCCAACACTTTATCACAACTTTCTTCCCCAGCTTCATTCTTCTTCTGGTAATCTTCCTGAGTTGTTCTGGTTTCAACATCATCACGTTGTAAACTTCTGTCAGCAAATTCACTAAACAAATACATTTGTTTACCTCCTTTGAATATTTCTTCAGCATTTCCATTACTCTCCTACTCTATAACAACTTCACATGGTTGTATTACCCCAAACAAGAATTCATTTATGATTTCTTCCTGCTGCAATAAATCAGTACCTTCCTCCTCTGAAAGGTATTCTCCACTAGAATTCACCTTAATATTTTCATTCATCTTTGTGACAGTTCCATCAGACTGCACACCATCTCTCACACATCCTACAAACATAGATAAACTGTGAGATTTAAAAATGCAAGGCTTCATAGCCTCATATGCTTCTCTCGTCAACACATCTTCAGATTGTTTTGAACTATCCCAATAGTTCATGAGATCTTCCTCATTGATCTCTTCACCTATAATTTCACCCTGTTCTGGGCCATAAATGGAAACATCCATTTTTAACTCAGCCTCTCTGAGTTCGTCACACCTCAACATCTGCTTGAGCTTCCTCAGCTCTTCTGTCAACTATATGTTTACCTGCTTTTCCCTCTTTGTGTGTAGTCTCTACTACTTTACCTTCTTTCTCATGGTCTAACCATGTGTCTGATCTGTCATATTTTCCTGCAACAATTCCATTAACAATTCAAGGTGAATCGTTATCTCAGCCTTCTCCCACTCATAATCTTCATCCGTCAACTGCTCACATATGCCACTTACCTTGGCATTTTCCTTCTTCTTCCTTATGTTGTGGTCTTCATCATATCTTTGAAAATGAATATCAACAGTCAACTTCTCCTCCTTGGTGAACTTCATCTGTTCACATGTGGATTTCATTCAATTTTCCTTTCAGAAATCCTTCACACTTTCCGTTCATCAAAATGCAAGTTCTTCTCCTGCGCTTGGCTTCTCTTGGTTCTCTGTCTTGAAACCAATCTCTGGAAACCCTCTTGCTTCACTTTGTTGCAAACAAAACTTTAGTAACTTATGTGTTACAATGACCAATTCTTTAGGTGTCAGGCTTGGCCTATCATGCACCCATTTTCATTCAAAATTTTTACTTAGCTTACGACTCTTTGACCTCAGACTTACACCAATTCTTCATCTTGGATGAAAATACTCAATCTTAACTCAAAATATCCAAACTTTCGTTTGACCCTAACATCTGTTTTGACTTCAAGCTTCGCCCCAATAATTATGATAGTGGATATTTTGACTTAATTCAAGTTATACAATCCTCCAACAAACATACACCCCTAATACATATTTAGGATGTAAAATCTTCACTCTCTTTCATACTTCATTCTTATGAAAAATCATCAGTTTGGCCTTATCATTTCATATGATACTGAAGTCTTTAGTCGAAATGCAATTCAGGTTTTTCAAGATTTATTTTAAGGTGAAAATAAATAAACCATTCAATCTTCAACATTCAAAAATACCTTCCTTTTGTACTGTACAACAACCCTCCCCATTTCTAAATTTTTAGAATAAATTTCATTTAGAAATAGGTCCCCTTTTTATCTTTCTTTCTAGATAGAAATAAAAGATTTAGAAATAATCCGATCATTTTTTAGGAATAAGAAGTTCATTGATAAAAGGACATATTGCATATTTTTATTTACAAGTGTGTATAAACAAATACAACCTTAAAAAACTTTCCGATCCGATGAGATACAAAGCTTTTCTCATATCAAAATATTACATAAAGTTTTTATATTTAACAAGATTTGATGTGTACAGTAATCGCAAATCGAAAAATTGGAGAAATTTTTAAGTTCTATATTCACTTTGTAAAACTCCGATGCGATGGAACTCAATCGCAATCGCAAATCGAATAAGCTTTAAAATGTTATATTTTTTTTCATACTTCCGATGCGATGCGATTCATCGCAATTGCATTTCGGAGAATTAAACGTTATATTCATTTGATTGAAAGACTCCGACGCGACAGACCCCACCTCATCACAATCGGATTATCAGAGAAACTCTTTAACGATTCATTCCATTTGAAAATCCCCGATGCGATCTTCGCAATCGAAATTCGGCATAAATCATATTATGTTATTTCATTTACCTTTGAATATTCGCGATGCGAATACATCTTAATATTCATATATTATTTATTCATCGAATCCCAAGGATTTAAAAGGTAATAATTTTACACTTATTTCAAAATATGCTAATCTCTGATTGTACGTTTACCATTACTTAAAAATCAAACAAATAATAACGATTTATTTTGTTTTGAATGCGTGAGTGTGACTCCCTAGAGGGCATTTAAGTTTTAACCACGGAGATAATAAATGCAAATCAACGAATAAATCCTTTTGTATAGTTGTTTTCATTATTGCGTTTTCACCTCGGCTGAAAGCTTTTATTTGTTGCAGAACAATAGAACGTCCAATTCTTTCATTCGTAGAATGAGGGAAACATTTCCCGATACCAAAATGTCGAAAAGATCCAGGAAATCAAAAGCCTCCATCGCTGCAAAAGCTCCTATGTTTACCATGCCGCCTAAAGAGAAACCAACAAAGCTTAAGCTGGTTACAGATACCTCATGCCAAGGACTTGGTAAGATGACATGGGAAAATGTATATAACTTGCTTGAAAAGGAAAACCCTAAAGTTGTTGAAGCCAAGGCTACAATTCCTGATGAAGACGACTCAGACTCTGATTCTGAGAATCTTCTTAGTGCATTGGCGAACTCATTTTTGCACTGAATTACAGCTCGGGAAAACATTTTTCCATATTATGATGTTATTATGTGGTTAATTGATAATGTGGCTATCCAAAACAGAACCTTTGTTTCAGCTTCTGGAGCAATATTCAGGTCATTCAAACTAGAGGACATTAAAGCAATGTAACACCTTCCAGACCCACAGAAAATCTATAACAAAGACTTTATCAAGGAATTTGCTGCGAATCATGAAAATCAGTCTAAGCCGATTAAAGAATGGAGAAAAGTTCCTGAAAAGCATAGACTTGAGGCATGAGATATGTACTCTGTGGAGTCTCTTGTGCCTCCGTACTGTTATGTTGCAGCAATGATGTGTAGATTGTTTGGGAATGATAACTTAGCTAGGTTTTCTATACAAATGGTGCCATTAATACATTTTGTTGTTAGTTCCTAGATAATGGACTGGGTTGTCATTATTTCTGATAAGATAGCCAACAGAATTCTTGAGTATAGGAAAGACAGAAATTCAGGAAATACCACTCCTTTTTATTTTTGTGCTTATATCCTAGATGCCCTTTTTTTCAATTCTGAATTCCCCATATTAGGATGGAAATGGACCCCTAAAGATCCTGTTCCTATTCATATATATCACAAGCTCTTGTGGAAGGGGCATTTCAAAAGCCATGATTATAGAGTCTATCACGGTTTTCTTATCTCGATTTATCAAACTATTTTTGGCCGATTCCCTCCTAGGCTTTTCGAGAAAGCTAAAGTTGATTTGTCCTGAATTGGAGATTGGTTCAGAGAGGAAAAGTTCACATATATCAGAGCTTTCGAAATTATTGTAGAACCACACATTCTTCCTTTGTATGTTCCAGACAAACTGTTAGCACAGGAAATTTCATATCAGCTGACAGTAGAAGGCATGTCTAGGACTTTGAAGAACAACAAGAAGCTTATGTGGCCTACTTTTCCTTTTAAATGTGGTGACTATACTCTCAATAATTTTGTTCATGTTGAAAAAGAAGTTGGTAAGCTAACCAATCTCAAGCTTTCAACAATCCCAGGGAGACAATATGACCCAAGGAAAGTGGCATTTGATTTTACTACTTGTGTTTCAATTGCTCGGTTCAAACATGAACCAGATATGTTTAATGATTTATTTGTTTCTGTAGATAATTTGTCCCAAGTTTTTGATTTGGCTAAGTCCAAATTTTAGGCCGAATAAATGAATAATTTTTTGTTATTTAGAAGCCAGAGGTTACTCAAAGTTCCTTTGGATCAATTGAGAGTTCCTATATAGGAGAATGAATCACAACAGAAGGAAACAGAGAATACATCTGGAAAAACAGTAACAGAAACATCTGCCAGCAAAATCATCATACAGACTCAGAAAGAAGTAACAAGAACTAAAAATGTTCTACAAAAAGAAGATATTAGCAGCAAAGTTGATACTAAAAAGAAAGAAACAACTTCCAAAATTGATGCACATATTGATCAGCAGTATTCAACCCAGACAGGAAAAGAAAGCACAGGTACTAATGCCAACGTGCATACTGAAAAGGGAGGCACAAATAGTAAGGCTACTGAATAGGCACCAAAAGGAGATATAAACAATAATCCAGATTCTCAACTTGGAAGAGAGGAAGTTGCTAAAAGGTAGCTGAATATGCTAAACTTATAGTTTCTCCTCATTTGCTGAGCCAATATGAACAATTTGCCCAGCAAATAGGACAACAGAATAATCCCCAAGTTAATGTTCTGGAAGACCAGGATATAGAAGTTATTCCTGAAAATCCCATAGGTAAAATTATGTTGAAGATAGAAAAAATCCTTCCTCTGGATGTATTTTACAGTCCTAAGCATAGGGCTGTTGTGAGAAAACAAAGGAAAAGGAGGAGAACTAATCAGGATGCACTTTCGACATCACAGGTGGAGTTTATGAATATTGTTTATAAAAATACTGAGGTGAATCCATCTGAGGATCTCACCAAATTATCCCAATACACAGGTGCCTATAGTGCTGCAACTATAGACAAGGCCTCTGAAGTCACACAATTAATGAAACAAAAGGATTTGAAAATAACTATGTTGGAAGAATAGGTTACAGAGAACCAACAGAAAATTATTTAGTTAGAACAGCAATTACAGAATTGAGAACTCAAATCCAAACAGTTAGAAGAGCAGCTTGCTGTTGAAATGAAAAATATTGATCAACAAACTTTAGAAAATCAACAGCAACTAAATCAAGAGATAGCAAAGTTACAAGCTCTTCTGCAAAATGAGAAGACTTCAAAGATTGAGCAAGAGAAGATGTTTCAATCCAAATTGGACAAGTTTAAGAATTATCCTAATTTGGATCAATTCAAAAATGAAGCCCTGGAGACAAACAAGCTATTGTCTCAGCAATTAAATGAATTTTTTCTAAAGGTTGCAGAAGCAGAATCCTTGTGTGAAATTACATCTTCCTTAGTAGATGAAGGAGTCATTCTTAAAATTGAATTTGATGAAGCTGATGAAAAAATTTATGAATTTCTTTTATGGCAAGACTCGGAGTCAGGAAGAAAAGCAAACCTTCCCAGGATTTTGGAAAGACATAAGGAAATTATTTTTGCAGAATGGGAACAACGTTTAATCAAAGCGGAAGGAGCTACATCTAGAGCTAAAAGCATGATGAACAATGTAACACAGTTGGTGAATAATATCCTGTATGAAATCAATTTGATTTTAGATTGTACCCCTGGCAAGTTACCTAGGATGAAAGAAACTGATTACAGATGGAATCAAGAAATAATCAATAAAAATCAGCAAATTGGCCAACTGCAAGGAATATCGTGGGATACGATGTGGACCTATCTTATCAAACCTCATAGTCAACAAACAACAATAAAATTTCTTTCAAATGTCATCGATTGCATTATTCCTGAATTCTATGATGCCACATACACAGGGAAGTTACACTCAAATCTTAGTCATCTAGAAGAGGTGAAGGAAATGCTCAAAATTTACCATCTGGGCAATTCAAATGCAACAGATAATCAATGAATCGGTTCACCTCAAGATCACATTTCTGTTTCTATATTTTTTGATTTAGATAGATTGTAGGAATAGTTTTAGTTATTTTTTTTTATTAAGTACCTATTTAAACCCCTTTCATGCATTTAGAAAGGGGTCCTGAATTTGTAATATTTTGACTTGGAGATTACATTTCTGTACTCCATTGACTCTTATATTTTTATAAAGGATCACATCTGGTGATTCTATGCAAAATTTCCTTTAAGAACTGCATTTATGTATCTTGGAGTCTATTTTACATTGAAGTTGTTGGATTTGGATATTGGATTGCATTGGAAAGTATCAAGATGGATATGGTATTTCTATCTATTCACTGTTAGTTTTCTTATGTTATGTGATATTCTCTTTTAAATTGCTATCATTTATGTATACTCGTTTTACAATATTTCTTTATACATATCATTTCTGAGTGTGTAAAAATATTTATCTTTTACAGTATATGAAAATGATATATGAATGATGAATGCAATATGTTATTATAACTCTGTTTAATTTCTTAAACAGAGTTATCTTTATTTTTTACTGCATATTTCAATTAAACTATAATACATTTTCATGGTTATTGGTTAATTGAAATAATTTAAAGTTGTATTCATATTTGATGCCCGGGTTAGTTTTAGAATTATTTTATCAGTTTTAAATTAGATTAGATAGTTTTATTTTAGCCATTTAGTCCCATTTTCTCTTCATCCAATCATTCCATTACCAACCCATTTAAATTACTAGGAAACTGGTCCTATCAATCCAGTCAGAGCCACCACACCAAACAGAAAAGGAGTTGTCTTAAGGTCCCAACCGGGTGGTTATCCCCCAATGTTTGAAGTTGCGATTTTCGAGGCTTCAACATTTTTGGCTCTAGAAGGAGGGCCAAAGCTATGAATGGCAGATAAATCCAAATCCAAAAGCCATTCTAAGAGCACAACACCCTCATCGCCTTCAATTTCTTCCACATCTCAAATCACTAGAGAAGAAACTGATAAAAGTATTCAAACACCCACTACCAAAGTCTCAGATCAATTAGATAATCTGCCTCCTGAATGCCTTGAATTTGAAGCTTTAGTTCATAAACTTCAAGGATTCTCATTATCATTAGAATAATCAGACATATCTGAAGGTAGTGTCACCTCGCAGTTTGTTTCTTCCAGACCTCTCACTAGGTCACAAAGTGAAAAACTTGGAATTTCCCCAAAATAATTTCCTATACCTAGTAAAGTAAAAACAAGAAAAACTCCATTGGAAACAGAAAGTGGTACTAGTTCTTCATCGCATATTCAATCATCTATTTCCCAAGCTCCAAATCAGAAAAGTGCAGTAGTCTCATCATCATCATCTGCTCAAACAACATCTGTTCAAACATCAATTGTCTCTTCCAGTACTTCAACTGTTACTACTCATACACCAGTTGTCACTTCTAGCTCTTCTACCATCATCACAAAAATGGCACAGAGACCATGGACTAGACCGGGAGTTGTAAATCTGGTTGCACCTTTGCATGATCTACCTGATCATCTTAAAAAATGGCTGCCAAAGTTTAGTCCAGATACTGGTATACAAGCGGAAGAACACATCAATAATTTTATGCTTTCTATAAATCTGAATGTAGTAGAGCATGAAGATATTATAGTCAGGTTATTTCCCTATACTTTGCAAGGGATAGTAGGATCCTGGTACTTTTCCTTACCCTCTAATTCTATCACAAGTTGGGATATGTTTGAAGAGAAATTTTTAACTAAATATGGAGATGATAGATCAATTGCTACTCTAATCAACGAACTCTCCAATTTAAAGACACAACCCAAGGAACCCATTAAATATTTTAACTCTCGATTCAATAAACTCTTGAATAAGATCCCTACAACATCTAAACCTAGTGAACAGGTTAGAAGTGAATGGTGCATTAATGCTTTACCCTCAAACATAGCAATTTTTGTAGATAGAGCTGCAAAACTAACTTTAGCTGAGAATATGAAAGAAGCTATAAAAATGCTATTGAGGAAAGAAAATCAAAGAAAGTCACTTTTAAAGATGATTCCAAGAAAAGGACACCAAGAGATCCATATGACATGGAGGGTTTACAGAAAGTCCTTAAAACCATGTCTAATGAGATAGTTGAGATCAAAAAACAAGTAGCAGAGACTTCTACAAAGAGACCATTCAGGAATTTCAAGAGAAATCAAGCTGAATCAAAACCTCCCAATGCAATCTCCAATGCAGAATCAGAAGACGAAGAAGAGGAAGATACTCTTACAGTGTCGGATGAAGAAGATGAAAGGGAAGAAATAGTTGAACTACATGGAATGTGGGATTTCATTCTCCCTAATTCGGATAGTGAAATGGAACAAGAAGCTATTCCTGTGAGTACAAGGAGCAAATTTACATTGAAACCTGTTCAAATTGTTCCAAAGAAGAAAACTACAACTCCGAGTACCAAAGATAAAACTCCCGCAAAGAGAGCTTCTCCCTTACCCACTCAAAATCAGACATCATCTCCCAATCCTCCCACAACATCATCTAAGACTCTAGTGGTATCAGATCCGATGGATTATAATATTTTTGAGGACATGAAAAAGACTAGAGAGAATATTTCATTACATGAACTCAGCAAACTTAAACATCAACAAAAGCTGCTATTAAAAGATTTAAATGCTACACGTATTGCTCCTCTACCAAGCGGTGTAGTTGCCAAAGCAACTAAAGGGACTTGTAAGCCACCAGAAAAAGTAGATGCAACAGACATTGTTCTTATTAAAGAAAGATCAAATTCTCAGAAACCTCCATTTCTGTTGACTTATGAAATCTACAATAAGAATTTGCATAATTTTTTAATTGATTCTGGAGCATCCTCTAATATAATTCCTACTTCAGTCTATGCTAAATTGAATATCGAACCACAGAAGTCTGCAGTTCACATTGTACAATTGGATCACTCTAAGGTTCAAGTTGTAGGAGAAATCAATTCAGTTACCATTAGGCTAGCTTCCAATCCCAGGATTGTCCAAAGAATTGATATTCTAATTGCATATATTCCTGAATTCTATGGGTTAGTCTTAAGCAGAGACTGGTCTGCGAAACTTAATGGCTATATCGCAACTGATTTTTCACATATGTGAATTTCCTACAAAGGGAAACCAAATCAAATCAAAATCGAGCGAGAAAAACATATGACGCACACCGTAACTGAATTTGAACAACCAAACGAACATATAGCTTTCAACAACAATATTCCTGGAGGTTATTCTGCTGAGTCATTTCTTGGGAATTTTACTACACCATAATCACCTTTTTATATAAATACTTTTGTTTCTCAAATTGAAATTTTTTCGCACTCTGATTCTTCTAGAATTGTTAATATTTTTGATTCATTTGTAGATAAACCTATAGATAGAACTTTATTTTGGTCATTATATTTTGACGGATCAAAATCTAGTGATGGAGCAGGAGCAGGATGCATCCTAATTGATCCAGAAGGAGAGAAAACCATGCTATCATGTAGATTAGAATTTGAGTGCACTAATAATACCGTTGAATATGAAGCCTTGATTCAAGGGCTTTATAAGGCTATAGGGTTAAATGTAAAATACTTGAAAGTATATGGAGATTCCGAAATTGTCATAAGACAAGTAAGGAATACCATCCATTGTCTTTCAGGACATCTCAAACATTATCAAACCCTAGTACAGGACCTTACCACTCAATTTCTAGCATTTAATATCTCTTCTATTCCCAGAAATCAAAACACATCAGCTGACTTGTTAGCTAATGTTGCGTCCAAACTCCTTCCTGCTGAAGATTGCAGTCCTGATAGATTTTCAGTAGAGTTGATTTTTTTCCCATCTGTCCCAGACAATATTACTAACTGGAGAGTATTCTACCATGATCAAGATATTTTGAATTTCTTAACTTCTGAGAAATCATATGATGAACAAATTATTGATGAAGATGATCATGATCTGCAAATTACTTCAAGAAATAATGAAAATCTGATTCCTAAATCTGTTGTTAAACTTGAGGATCTTTATGATATTAAAGACAGATTCAAGAAATTTACTAATGCTAAACTTCAAAGTTCAACTTTGAAGTTTGAATTAGTTAATCTTGGCTCTGATTATAAACCTCAGAATGTTAATCTAGGACTCAATTTAACTCCAGAAGAAATATTTGCTTTTATTAAACTTCTGAGTAAATATAAAAATGTCTTCGCTTGGAGTTATGAGGATTTAAAGACTTATGATACTTCTGTAAGTCAACACACAATTCCAATGCTATCTGATGTTAAGCCTGTTCAACAAAAGTTAAGAAAGATTCATCCAAATCTTGAGGATCAAATCAAAACAGAAAAAACTCAATAAACTTTTGAAAGCCAAAATCATTTTTACTGTAAGGCATTCGAATTGGGTTTCCAACATGGTACCTGTCAGGAAGAAAAATGGCGATATTAGAATCTGTATTGATTTCAGGAATTTAAACAAGGCATGTCAAAAAGACAATTTCCCATTGCCAACCATGGAGAAAATTCTCCAAAAGGTAGCTAGTTCTGAACTCATGTCCTTCCTTGATGGATTTTCAAGGTATAATCAAATTTTAGTACATCCAGATGATAGGTTGAAAACCACTTTCAGAACCAAATGGGGAACTTATGCTTATCAGAAAATGCCTTTTGGTTTAGTAAATGCAGGAGCTACTTTCCAGAGAGCCATGGACATAGCATTCAAGGGTCTGATTAATAGATCAGTTGTTATTTATCTTGATGACATAACAGTTTATTCAAAAAAGAGATCCAATCATCTACATGATATGAAACAAATATTTAAAAGAGGTAGAAGGTTTGGTATTTCCTTAAACCCAAGGAAATCCTTCTTTGCTCTTGATCAAGGAAAGCTCTTATGGTTTGTTGTGTCAAAATATGGTATATATATCGATCTTGATAGAGTTAAAGAAATTTCTGATATTTCTTTACCTCATAATAAAAATTCCATGCAATCATTTTTAGGTCAGATTAATTTTGTAAAAATATTCATTCCATATTTTTCTCAAATTGTTTTACCTATGCAGAATATGATTAAGAAAAATTTGCTATTCAAATGGGGATATAAGGAAAAAGAAGCCTTTGATGGGATCAAGAAGGCAATCATTGATGCACCTGCATTAAATACTCCCAATTTTTCTAAAGATTTTATTCTGTATACTTTGGCAACCGAAACATCTTATGTTGTTGTTTTAACACAGCTCAATGATCAACAAATTGAAGCACCGATTTCTTTCTTCAGCTCGAATCTGCAAGGAGCTGAGCTGAATTATTCTGATGCTAAAAAAAAATCCTTCTCTGTATTTAAGTCAATCAAAAATTTTAGACCTTTTCTCTTAAAAACACACACAAAGGTTATTGTCCCATTCTCTGCAATAAGACAATTACTAATTCAAAGAGAAGTAGGAGAAAAAAGGGCTAATTGGGTGACAGCTTTGCAAGAATATGATTTGATATTAAACTAGAAAATATTTTTAGAGGACAAAGTTTTTGTAGATTATTAGAAGGAGCTCATAACATACCAGAAAATCAAGATCCAGAAAATGTTGTTCAAGTAAGTCAGATAAGTGTTACAGATTCTGAATCTCAGTATGTTGATCTGATATTTTACTTGAAAAATGGGTATGCTCCTTCTAATCTCAGCTATAAGAATAAACGTGCTTTAAGATTGAAGGCTACTAAATATGAAATCATTGATGATGTGTTATTCAGAAAAAATTATGATTCAATCTTATTAAGATGTCTTGAAAAGACTGAAGCCAAAAAGGTATTGCAAGAATTACATGATGGACCAGCAGGAGGTCATTTTTGAGGCGATACCACAGCGCACAAAATTATCCATGCTGGGTATTATTGGCCTACCCTTTTTAAAGATACACATGATTATGTGAGAAAATGAAAAATTTGCCAAACTGCTAGTGGAAGACAGAGGAAGCCATATTTTCCTTTGCAGCCAGTAAACATTGAACAACCATTCGAGCAATGGGGGCTTGATATTATTGGCGAGATAGTTCCTCATTCTTCCAAACAGCACAAGTACATCCTCACAGCAATAGATTACTTCACAAAGTGGGTAGAAGCAATTCCTTTAAAGGTAGCCAACTTTGATGCAATTATTGATTTCATCGATCAATTCATCATTACCAGGTTTGGTATACCTAACGCTCTAGTCTTTGACAATGCATCTTATTTTTCTGGTAATAGTATAATGGAATTTGCAATTAAGAGAGGTTTTAAATTGAAATATTCAGCAAATTATTATCCACAAGGTAATGGTTTAGATGAATCCACTAACAAAAATCTCATCAAAATCATTAAAAGGACTATTGATCAAAATCAAAAGAATTGGCACAAATCTTTAATCTTTGCATTATGGGCTAATCGTATTACTCTTAAAGCTTCTATAGGAACTTCACCTTTCAATTTAGTTTATGGTAAAGAAGCTGTGATACCATCAAATCTAGCTCTTCCATCATTAGCCCTAGTGCAATTCATTGAAGAAAATCCTTCTTCATCCATGCAGTTGAGATTTGATCAAATCCTTAAATTAGAAGAAGATAGAGAAAAAGCAAAAGATATTCATGAAAAACATCAACAACTTGTAAAATATTCTTTTGATTCAAGTTCCACCGGCTCAAAAAATTTGTCAATTGGTGATCTTGTTCTGAAATGGGATAAAGCACATGAAGAAAAAGGTAAGCATACCAAATTTTAGAAAATGTGGCTTGGACCATTTCAGATTGCTGAAAAGATAGGCTCATATACATTCATACTCCAAGATTTAACAGGAAAGAGAGAATCTCTTCCTGTAAATGGGCTTGTCTTAAAGAAATTATTTTCATAAGGAGGTAACCCCTTCTTACTTGTACATATTCCTTTCTGCAATTTTTAATTTTTTTTGTAAATAAAGGTTGTTAATAGTCTTTGGTTGACTTTTTACTATTAGAAAATTGTCTTGGAAGGAATGTTATAAATACTTATTTTGTGTAAATAAGAATTTTCAAGGAAATGATTACAATTTTGGATAGTTTAAAATAAAATGTTAAACTTTGAAAATTTGTTCAAAACATTTGCATGATCTTTTGAAACCTTAAGAAAAATGTAAATCATTATAAGTTTATTAAGCAGAGAAAGGTTATCTCTAAAAAGTAAAGACTTTTTCAAGCTTTAGCAAACAAAAATCTGAGAATTGTCATCCATTTATTCTTAAGGATACAACTATTTCACCCCATCCATTTCGGTTGTGATTTTTTAGAATGTAATTCTAAGAAATTATATGACAAAATTTAGGAGATAAGAGGTCTCATCACAAGCCTACTTACCATGATCATAAGAAGTAATAAAACTGACATTACCAATACTGCATACCAAAACAGGGTAATGGCTTATAAAAGTAAGACAAGGGGTCTCATCACGAGCCAGCTTGTTCAGTTTAATTACAACTAGTGAATGGCATTGTTACTAACTGGCTACCAAACCAAAACAATGGCTCTTAAATTAAAAAATAAAAATAAAAGACAAAAAAAATGAGGTAATATGTCTTATGAATTTATTTTTAAAGAGTCATAATCTTAGTTGGGTGGGATAATGGATAGTTAATGGTTAAAAGGTAACCCTGTCAAGACTATGAATGTTTGCTGGTAGTAGAGGCAATGTCTGTGACAATAGAGTATATTACAAAAGCTAAACTTGAAGAAATCCACTTACTTTATTATTATCAACCAATCAAAGCTTGAGATAACCCAAAAATGTTTTTATCTTTGTGGAATTAGAAAGAAATTGTAAGTGATTTTTATTCTTTTTCACAATTAGATTTTATTTGAATTATCCTAAGATAAGTTTTCATTATCTTTAGAAATTTTTACTTATTAGAAATATAGTGTTCATTTCATTTTTTTAAAGATAATTGTTTCTTTTAGTGAATCGCCAATTGTTGTAATATACAACAACTCTCCCCATTTTTAAATTTTAGAATAAATACCATTTACGAATAGGTCCCCTTTTTCTTCTTTCTTTCTAGATAGAAATAAAAGATTTAGGAAAAATCCCAATCATTGTTATTAGAAATAAAAGATTCATTGATAAAAAGATACATTGCATATTTTTATTTTCAAAGTGTACAAACCTTTAATAACTTTCCGATCCGATGAGAAACAAAGCCTTAAATCATATCGAAAATATTATATGAAGTCTTTATATTTAAAAATATTCGATATGAACAGTAATCGCAAATCGGAAAATCGGAGAATTCTTTAAAGTTTGTTTTCGCTTTGTAAAATTCCGATGCGATCACGCTCAATCGCAATCACATTTCGATAAACTTTAAAATGTATGTTTCTTTTACATACTCCCGATGCGATGCGATTCATCGTAATCGCATTTTGGAAGAATTAAAACATTGTATTCATGTAATTGAAAGACTCCGATGCGACGGACCCCACCTCATCACAATCGCATTATCAGAGAAGCTCTTAAACGATTCATTTCATTTGAAAATCTCCGATGTGATCTTCGCAATCAGAATTTGGCATAATTCTTATTTCATTTTCCTTTTTAAATGAATCGCGATGCGAATACAACTTAAATGTTCATAAATTATTATTCATCGTGTTTCAAAGATTTAAAAGGTAATATACCTACACTTATTTCGAAATATGCCAAATCTCTGATTGTACGTTAACATTAATTCACAGATCAAACGAATAACAATGATTTGTTTTGTTATTGAATGCATGAGTGTGACTCCCTAGAGGGCATTTAAGTTTTTAACCATGGATATAATAAATACAAATCAGCGAATAAACTTTTTGTATCGTTGTTTTCATTATTATGTCTTCACCTTGGCTGAAATCTTCTTTTTACCGTAGAACAATAGAACATCCAATTTTTTTGTTCGTAGAACAAGAGAAACACTGCCCGATACTGAAATGTCGAACGGATTCAGGGAATTGAAAGCCACCATTACTGCAAAAGCACCTGTGATCATTATGCCGCCTAAAGAGAAACCAACAAAGCTTAAGCTGGTTACAGATACTTCATGCCGGGGACTTGGTAAAATGACGTGGGAAAATGTATACAATTTACTAGAAAAGGAAAACCCTAGAGTTGTTGAAGCTAAGACCACAGTTCCTGACGAAGCCAACTCAGACTCTGATTCTGAAAATCCTCTTGGTGCATTAGCAAACTCATCTATGCACCGAGTTGCAGCTCGAGCAAACATTTTCCCGTATTATGATGTTATTAGATGGGTGATTGATAATGTGGCTATCAAAGACAGAACTTTTGTTTCTGCATCTAGAGCAATCTTCGGGTCATTCAGACCAGAAAACATGAAAGCAATGTACCACCTTCCAAACCCACAGAAGATTTATAACAAAGATTTTATCAAAGATTTTGCTGCGAATAACGAAAATCAGTCAGAACCAATTAAAGAATGGAGAAGGGCTCCTGAAAAGCACAGACACGAGGCATCAGGTATGTACTCTGTGGAGTCTCTTTTGCCTCCATCTTGTTATGTCGCAGCAATGATGTGTAGATTGTTTGGAAATGATAACTCGGCTAGGTTTTCCATTCAAATGGTCCCATTAATACATTCTGCTATTAATTCTGAAATAATGGATTGGGCTGTCATTCTGTCTGATAAGATAGCCAATAGAATTCTTGAGTATAGGAAAGAAAAAAATTCAGGAAATTCCACTCCTTTTTATTTTTGTGCTTATATCCTAGATGCCCTCTATTTCAATTCGGAATTCCCCTTATTAGGATGGAAATGGACTCCTAAAGAACCTATTCCAATTCATATATATTACAAGTTCTTATGGAAGGGGCATTTCAGAAGTCATGTTTACAGAGTCTGTCATGGTTTTCTTATTTCGATTTACCAAATCATTTTTGGCCGATTCCCTCCTAGACTTTCCGACAAAGCTAGAGTTGATTTATCCTCTATTAGAGATTGGTTCGGAGAGGAAAATTTCACATATGTCAGATTTTTTGGAAGTATTGTAGAGCCACACATCCTTCCTTTGTATGTTCTAGACAAACTGTTAGCACAGGAAATTTCTTATCAGCTGACAGTAGAAGGCATGTCTAGAACCTTAAAGAACAACAAGAAGCTTATGTGGCCTACTTTTCCTTTTAAATGTGGTGACTATACTCTCAGAAATTTTGTCCATGCTAAAAAAGAAGTTGTTAAGTTAACCAATCTCAAGCTTTCAAAAATCCTAGGAAGACAATATGATCCTAGGAAGGTGGCATATGATTTTACTACTTCTGTTTCAATTTCTTGGTTCAAACATGAACCAGATATGTTTGATGATTTATTTGTTTTTGTAGATAAAATATCCCAATTTTTTGATTTGGCCAAGTCCACACTTCAGGCCAAAGACATGAACAAATTTTTGTTATTTAGAAGTCAAAGGTTACTCAAAGTTCCTCTGGATCAGTTGAGAGTTTCTACACAAGAATATGAATCACAATAGAGAGAAACAGGGAATACATCTGGTAAAGAAGTAACAAGAGCTAATCTTGTTATACAAAAGAAATATATTAGCAGCAAAGTTGATATTGAAAGGACAGAAACAGCTGCTAAGATTGATGTACAGTAGTCTTCGGCCCAGGTAAGGAAAGAAAGCACAGGTACTGATGCCAATGTGCATATTGAAAAAGGAGGCACAGATAGTAAAAATATGGAACATGCACCTAAAAGTGATATAAAAAATAGTGCAAATTCTCAACTTGGAGGAGAAGAGGCTACTAAACTTATTGTTTCTCCTCATTTTCTAAGCCAATATGAACAATTTTCCCAGCAAATAGGACAACAGAACACTCCCCAAGTTGATGATCCAAAAGACCAGGATATAGAAATCATCCCTGAAAATCCCATAGGTGAGATCTTGTTGAAGATAGAATAAATCCCTCCTCTAGATATATTTTACAGTCCTAAACATAGGGCTGTTGTGAGAAAATAGAGGAAAAGAAGGAGAATGGATCAAGATACACTTTTGACATCACGGGTGGAATTCAGGAATATTGTTTATAAGAATGCTGAGGTGAATCCATCTGAGGATCTCACCAAATTATCACAGTATGCAGGTGCCTATAGTGCTGCTACTATGGATAAAGCCTCTGAAGTTATACAATTAATGAAGCAAAAGTATGTGCAAATAGCCATGTTAGAAGAACAGGTTGTAGAGAACCAACAGAAAATCATTCAGTTGGAACAACGATTACAGGATGGAGAGCTCAAATCTAAACAATTAGAAGAGCAGCTGGTTGTTGAAAAGGAGAAAATTGATCAGCAGACTTTAGAAAAGCAACATCAGCTAAATCAAGAAATAGCAAAATTACAGGCTCTTCTACAAAATGAACAGACTTCAAAGATTGAGCAAGAGAATATGTTTCAATCTAAATTAGACAAGTTTAAGAATTATCCTAGTCTGGATCAATTCAAAAATGAAGCCCTGGAGACAAACAAGTTATTGTCTCAACAATGAAATGAATTTTGTCTAAAATTTGAAGAAGCAGAATCCCTATGTGAATTAACATCTTCCTTGGTAGATGAAGGAGTCACTCTTAAAATTGAATTTGATGAAGTTGATGAAAATATCTCTGAATTTATTTTATGGAAAGACTCAGAATCAGGAAGAAAAACAAATCTTCCCAAGATTATGGAGAGACGTAAAGAAATTATTTTTGCAGAATGGGAACAACGTTTGATCAAAGCAGAAAGAGCCACATCCAAAGCTAAAGGCATAATGAACAATGTAACATAGGTGGTGAATGATAACTTATATGCAATCAATTTAATTGCAGATTGTACTCCCGGCCAATTACCTAAGATAAAAGAAACTGATCACAGATGGAAACAAGAGATAACTAATAAAAATCAGCAAATTGTCCAACTACAAGGAATATCATGGGATACAATGTGGACCTATCTTATCAAGCCACATAGTCAACAGACAACAATAAAATTTCTTTCAAAAGCCATCGATTGCATCATTCCCAAATTCTCCGATGCCACATATACAGGGCGGTTGCATTCAAAGCTTAGTCATCCTGAAGAAGTGAAGGAAATGCTCAAAATTTGCCATCTGGGCACATCAAACACAACATATAATCAATGAGTCAGTTTTCCTCAAGGTCGCATTTCTGTTCTAGATATTTTTGATTTAGATAGATTGTAGGAATAGTTTTAGCTATTTTTTGTTAAGTACCTATTTAAACCCCTTTCATGCATTTAGAAATGGGTCCTGAATTTGTAATATTTTGACTTGGAGATTACATTTTTGTACTCCATTGACTCCTATATTTTTATAAAGGATCACATCTGGTGATTCTGTGTGAAATTGCCTTTAAGAATTGCATTTCTGTATCTTGGAGTTGATTTTACATTGAAGTTGTTGGATTTGAATATCAGAAAGCATTGGAAAGCATCGAGATGGATATGGTATTTTAATCTATTCACTGTTAGTTTTCTTATGTTATGTGATATTCTCTTTTAAATTGCTATCGTTTATATGTATTCGCTTTACAATATTTCTTTATACATATCATTTATGAGTGTATAGAAATATTTATCTTTTATAGTATATGCAAACGATATATGATGATGAATGCAATAAGTTATTATAACTCTGTTTAATTTCTTAAATAGAGTTATCTTTATTTGTTACTGTATATTTCAATTAAACTATAATACATTTTTATGGTTATTGTTCAATTGAAACAATTTAAAGTTGTATTCACATTTGATGCCCGGGTTAGTATTAGAATTATCTTATCAGTTTTAAGTTAGTTTAAATAGTTTTATTTCAGTCATTTAGTCCCATTTTCCCTCCATCCAATCATTCCATTACCAACCCATTTAAATTACTAGGAAATTGGTCCTATAAATCCAGTCGGAGCCACCATACCAAATGGAAAAGGAGCTGTCCTAAGGTCCAGACTGGGTGGTTATCCCCCAATGTTTGAAGCAGCGATTTTCGAGGCTTCAACAATTTGATAGCGATGGTTGCAAAGCGTATTTATGCACTCTTAGGAGACTGCTGGTACTTTCCAGCACCATATGAAACCATCAGTACTTCCTCTATTTTTATGAGGAGCATGTTTCCATTTGCTGATATTGTCCATATTATTATTGGGAGCATGATGGGTGAATTGACACATGAGTTGAATGTGTCTTTGAGGGGAGATGATTCCCACAGCTTATGCATGGCATGTTCTAATGGGAACATGAGGAGAGACATGGTCACCACAGCCACTTATTTTCTTTCTTTGGAGGTGGACCATGAGTCTGATGATGATATCCATCCATTATATGTATATGGGCATGTATTTGATTTTGTATTGCTGATTCACTCATCTATTCACTATTCAGTAGTAGAGGTGAAATTTTATGTACAGTACTTGCCATGTTATTTTCTGCAGCTGGAGTGGATGAGATTGTGTTGTAGCCCTATGAGACAATGTTTGTACCTTGCTGAACATGATATAACCTACAGAAAACATGTCATTGGGGTATTCTATGATGATCATGTCCTACTCATCATAGATGACATACTTGGGGCCAGCTGGATTTTCATTGATGGAGGAGAGATCCTTGGAGGATTGCTCTTCATGTTGCCACTTGGAGGCAATACATTTTCAGCCCTTAATCAACACACTCCACACTAATCATAAGTGGAGGAGAGGATAGCATGGGGTGAGCTATGGAGCTTGCCATATTCAAATTTTCAGCCCACCTTCTTTTCCGGAGCTCAAGGTGGAGAGAGTTTTCTATGAGTTGCTATGTTTGGAAGCAACTCATGTTGTATGGATGATTCCTTGGGAATGGGAGATTCATATGGGGATGATGAGTCCCACTTCATATCAGATCTCATGCCTCAAGGAGGCCCTTAGACAGCCCATTGTTGCCTTCATGGATATTTTCTTCTACATGATAGCTATTTGGGGATGTTCACCAAAGGCTAGATTGCATATGTTGGAGGGACAACCTGAACATTTGATTGATGATATGGCATCCTTTTCTTGGAGGAGTTTATCATGCATGGATTCTACAAGGAAATTAAGAGGAAATAAATCAGTCTTTCCTAGTACTTGCTTGAGGACAAGCAATCTTTGAGAGGGGAGGACTGTAATGTTCCCAATTTTATGGAACATTAAATTTTGCTATTTTCATATAGAAGATAAATAAAATGGGTAGTGTTGGTATACGTGTTTGTGGGTTTGGCAAATCAAAAGACAAGGCAACATCAGAACCAATCTTTAGAGTTCCAAGATCTAGTCCTCCTGTTCTCAGAGAGGGATCTCTCAAATATTTGTTTGCAAAGGTTTATCTTGTTTGCTTTGATTATGGATTTTAGACTAGTTATTAAGTGCAGATGTTCGTTTGGTTGGGTTGAGTTGATACAAAATAATATGAAAGGTCTAGGAAAGATAGACAGAAAGAGGAAATATCTGGTTCATTGGGAAATGGAGTCAAAATAAGGTCATGACAAACTCTTCAAGGGATATGGGATATCAAAGGGAAAATCTAACTTGGCCACAGGATCCTTTGTTTTGGAATGAGATGGACATTAATGTTTTGGAAAGAGAAGCTTAATTCTCAACAAAGGGAACTTGGAAACATAACTTAACAATAAAGAGATATTTGATAGGCAGGGCTAACCATAAATTCCACAGACATTCTTTAAGCAAATAATGACTTCAAGACAACTTTTAAAATGAAATCTAAGATTCGGGGAACTCCCTATTTCCTCAAAGATTTTATTTTAAAGGACTTAGAAAACATAAAAGATTCACTGATAGCTGCATTCATAGAAGAGGGAACACCTAAATAACATCTATGCTTGAAACTATAAAGACCTTCAAAACAACTGTTCAAACAGGGGCAAAGGGTAAGATCAAAACTGACCTCTTTGATTAACTTAAGACAATGGTACTTCAAAGGGAGACTTCAATAACAGCTTTCAAGTGATGGCAGACAAGCAGGGAGAACCATAAATCATGCTGAAACCAACTATTTGAGCTATCAAGGAAATAAACAAGCATGAAGACTAAATAGAAGGTTTAAAGCCTCTAAAATACTCCAGCAGAAGAAAACATAAAACAGTGAAGGGTGAACAGGTCTAAGGTGCTTCCAGGAGTCATTTCTTAGCCTAAAAATTTCAGCCTACTGTAGTAAGAGATTATGAAACATAATGAAAACAGGAGAAAACATTAAAAATTTAGAATACTTCACCAACAACCAAGCTCCTGAATCCAATGATAGAGCCTTCTCAAGAACGGGCATGCAACGGCATCATCAAGACATCCAAGACTTCAATTTGTTTTCAACTTCAACAGACTTGTATATTTATTTCAAAGAGTTTCAATGTTACAACTTGTGATCAAACAGCAACCAACAACCAACCAACACTCACTCATCTTCTGCTGTGGTATATATAGAAAGATGAGGAGGTGAGATCTGAAAAAGATCTCAATTACAATTAATACAGGATTTAAATGGCCCATTGGCCCTTGGGATGCTCAATGAAGAAACAGAAGAGGTTTTCACCGTATTAATTGTTTCACACTTATGATTTAAGCTGGGTAGGAGTATTTGTTGACCTTTGAGGCACAGGTAGTCCGAAGTAACTCTGCAGATATTCTTTGCATTGAAGGCCCTGGCAGAAGTGACTTCTTTGGCTGTGTCAAGGCAAAAATCTGATCCTGATCAATAAATTCAGCTCCTGATTGAATCCTTTGAGGCACATGTGGCACTATGGTGATTGAGGAATCAATTTGCCTTAGATATGGCGGTGGAGGCATTCTGTCTGATAAACACTTTTAGGTTTTCCTTTTAAACTGTGTTTTAGGCTGGGGATTAGGCTTCTGATAGTCGTCTTAGCCGTAATCCCTTCCAATCTGTCCATTAAACTCCCGCTCGGATCCTTTCTTGCGACTGATACTCTTTCTTTGCGATTTCTTGGTTGTTTTCCAGGTTTAACAGGGGCATATAGCAGCAAAGTCTCATGAAACCTTATTGATAATAAAGTACTGCACCCTGTGGATAATTTCCCTAAGGTACTCGACAGGCAGAGGATTGTCATCCTCTTTCCACGAAATTTCTCCATTAAAATCGGAAAAAACCTTAAACCTGCACAAAACAAACAAAATGAGGAAATCCTGTGTTTATATGGGTAGATCTACATCGGAGGGCATGCGGAGGAGCGGGGCAATCTGAGCCGTCGATCGCGCTATGATCGAGGGTCGAGAGAAATCGGGAAAGTCAGCGGTGGAGGGAGCTTGACTGGGCTACAGAATTAGGTATTTGAATGTGAGCCGTCGATCTGCAGAGATCGACGGCGGATATGGGTTTTCAGTTGCGCCGGGGCCCAGCTAAAATGCATGCAACTTGGTTAAAGGGCGGGTGACTTCAACGAAGGACAGTCGTTGGATGCGAAGGTCTCGATCTAACGGCTATCGTTGATTCCGCTGGGCGGCCTTCGTCCGATGCACAATGTGCGGGGAAATGGCTTTATGCGGCGGTTTTGGAATGGTACAAAGGAAACGCGTCAAGAGGCGTGTGGAATCGCTGGGCATCGGACCAAAACAGCCTTTTCCCGAAGAGTGGTGCAGAATAAACCATGGTTTTGGAAAACAGCGCGGGGAATGGCAGGGTCCATAGGGCAAGTAGCGCTCCACGCCATCCGATCTAGTTTTTGATCGGACGACGGAGATGAACTGCGGGGGGGCAAGGTGTATGGACACGAGACTTTTGGAGCAACCCCCCGTAGTGAATGGCAGCCGTTATATTAAGTCTTCACCCATCCCGAGGAGTCAACTACGGGGGCACCAAGGTTTGACCCTACGGATAGAGTAAAGCCCCCGCAGGGGAAACGCTTCAGTCACAGCATCGGGTCACATGGAGAGAAAAAGGCGGTAGGGGCTTAGCCTGAGGGGCTTAAGTCCAGCGCATAGAAAATGTGCGTTTTCTATGGTTTTTAAAGGGAAATGAGGGTTCCAACAAGGCCAAGAGTGAGTCTTAGACCTTTAGGAAATGAATTTAAATGAAGGAAAAGGAGGAATCATGAAGTTGAGGGGTTTTCAAGGGAGATGGAGAAAAGGAACTAAGATTAGATTTAGAGAAGGGAGGAGAAAAGGGGTCCTTTGCAGCAGTACTTTGGCTTTAGAAATCAGCAGGATTTCTGAGTTTTGAATGGAAACAGTAGTGAATATTAACCAAGGATAGGACATTATCAAAAAGTCTTCAAGTATCAACAATTTTAATCATGAAATTGTTTCTTGAAGGCTATCCAACATTATTTAGCCACCATCTAATATGACAGAATTTTATGGGTGGCTAACAGTGGCTCCACTTGGGGATGGTGTCCTTTTGAAGGCATCAAGAACTGCAGACTTGTATTCTCTGGGAGGCTGATCAGTTGCCTCATCCATTGGGCTATTTCTTCTGCTTTGAAAGATCTTTCTTTGCTCTGGAAACCAATTGTCAATCTTTGGAAAACAATGGAACTCTTATCAACAAACTTTCTACCTACCCAATCCTACTGATCTAACATTTTCTCTTCATCAGAGTGCACTTGGATTGGAAAACTCTCTTACAAAATTTTATTCTTTTGAAAGCATAAAAACTAATCTAACTCTACTCCTTATTTCTTCATGGATCCAGTTTAAACAGTTGGATCCATATGATTCTCTACCTAATCTACTGTCTGTTGTGATTAAGCTGTCCAACAGACTTCCATTCTCTAAATTCTATAACATAAATTCAAAAACAGTCAAGTCAAGATTAAGCTTTTTAACTTGCTGTGATCTATGGCATAAAAACAAGCTGCACATAGATTATTATTTGCAGAAAATTAAAATCAAAATGGAAGGCTTAAGATCTGAAATTTTCTCATCATGGCCTTCTCTTCTCTTCACAGCTCTGTCTTTGCTTTTGTTTGAGCTATCTCTTCCTTGATAACTGATTCAGATTTTGGGCAAATTAGAACCAGTTTTTCTCTTTTATGACTCTGAAAAATAAAACAGTTTTTGAGTCATCTCTCTTTGGAGATTTTGGTTCAGATTTTGAATTTGTTTGAACCTTTTAATTTCTATCCTAATCTATCTACTGATAAGCCAATATTAAACAGTTTGGCAAACCAAATTCACTACCCTATCAGCAGAAAATTTAAAACTAATTAGTCAAGATTAGGCTGTTTGACTAACTAGAAGTGTGGTTATCAGGAGTGGCATTTAAGCTTGCACACTTTCAGATTTGTTTCTCTTTTTTGGCATGGGGCTTTGCCTTTCTTGTTTTTAACAAACTGCCCTCTTTTCTTTCTTTCTATTGTTTTTGTATTTTGATTTTCTTCTAACTTTGAATGCAATGGTTAGGCTATGATATCTACAATGGTAAAACACAAATGCTTTAAAACTTAAGATTCTTGGCAGAAGTAATGCTTGAACATCCTTCCATTGACTGGACCTCCATATAGGTCTTCTCCATTCATTTCTTTCAAGAAAAATGTATTATGACCCCTCTCAGCATGAATAACATATGGCCCTTTCCACAAGTTCTCAAACTTGCCATGTTTCCCCTTTTCTTCTCTCCTTGAATCCCATTTAAGAACAACACTTCCAATCTGGAAGTTGTTTGCCTTAGTCCTTTTATCAAATTGCTTCTTCATATTTTCTTGGACTAACTGTGTTCTTTCATAAACTTCTTCTCGGGTCTGCTGCAAATGAATTGTTTGGTTGATCCTCCTCTGCATATCATTTTCTTCAACCTGTACTTCTTGAAGGAGCTTCATGACTGGAACTCCTAATGAGGTAGGGAAGACTGCATCCATGCCATAAACTAACTGATAGGGGGACATATTTATTGATTTCTTTGTGGTTAGTCTATCAGCCCATAAGGCATGAACCAACTTACTGTGCCATGATTTTCTATTTTCTTCCAACAGCTTTTTAATGATATTAATGAGACTCTTGTTGGAGGATTCAGCTAATCCATTCCCTTGGGGATAGTAAGCAGTGGAATGGCCCAAGGTTATATGGTATTTGTGACAGAAATCAACCATATTTTTGGATTTGAAAGCAGCAGCATTGTCTGTTATGATTTTTCTGGGACAACCAAATCTGGATAGGATATGGTTTTCAAGAAACTTGATAATGACAGAGTCATTAGCACTCCTGGTAGGTATATCTTCTATCCATTTGGTGAAGAAGTCAGTGGCTATGAGGATCCACTTATGTTGAGCTGAGGAAGATGGATGAATTTCTCCAATGAAGTCCAGCCCCCATTGTTGAAAAGGTGCCTCAACTCTGATAGGATGTAGGGGTAAGGGAAGGAGCTTTCTCTTGCCATCAAAGATTTGACACTTATGGAAAGACATGACCAGCTTCTGAGTGTCTGGGAAAAGGGTAGGCCAATAGTAACCTGATCTAAGAATTTTGTTTGCTGTGGCCTTCCAGTAGAGGTGTCCTCCACATTCACCATCGTGCAATTCATGCATGATTTTTCCTGCATCATCTTCAAGCAAACATTTAAGCAAAATTCCAACAGCATTTTTCCAATATAATACTCCATCTAATATGCAAAAACTCAAAGCTTTTTGTTTCAAGAATCTAGCTTTAGTCTTAGTCAAAGAAGGAGGGGTATTTAAATATAAAAGCACATAAACAATGTCAGCATACCAAGGAGAATTTAGAAAGGTTTCTTCAATAAAAGGAGCATCAGATTCTTCTATTTCTTCCAACACATCTACCATATTTATGTCTAATGCTTGGAAGTTAGACTCAGCCATGAGTTTTGCTAATCCTTGCCCTTTTACTAGTTTGGTGGGCCTAATTTCTAAGTCATATTCAAGAATAGTTGCAATCCACTTTCCCATTTTACCATCAGGGTCCTGACTTAGAATATCCTTGAAAACATTATGTGGAACAAAAGCAATTATGTGAGAGTGTAAGATGTAGACCCTAAAGTCTTTTAAAGCTTTCACTAATGCTAAGGCTTGCTTCTCCATGATGTTATAATTGAGAGGAGCGTCTCTTAAGGCCCTACTAAAGAAGGATATTGGATGTTCTTGCCCTAAATCATTTTTCTGAAGCAAGACTGCAGCTATTGTATGTTCAGATGCAAAAGAAAAAATATAAAAGTCTTTGGTAAAATCAGGACTAATTAGGACTGGTGTTTGGGTAAGAGCTTGTTTGACCAGTTCGAATGATTGTTTAGCTGGTAAAGTCCATTTTACACCCACGTTTTTCTTAAGCATGTTTGTAATGTTTTTTAATAGCTCAACAAGGTTGGGAATAAACCTTCTCAAAAAATTTATCTTTCCAATGAAGGATTGCAATTCTTTGAGGTTTCTAGGATGGCTAATTTGCAATATGCCATCTATCCTTGTAGGGTCTATTTTGATTCCTTCTTCTGAAATTATGTGACCAAGGAGTTTCCCTTCTTGGAGTCCAAAGAGGGTCTTCTTGGGATTCAGTGACAAGCCAAATTTCCTACATTTCTCGGAAACCTTCCTTAGGTGAATCAAATGGTCTTCATCGGTTTTTGAGAAAACAGTTATGTCATCAAGGTAAATAATTATAAAATAGCCAATATCTTCAGAGAAGGCTATGTCCATGGCCCTTTGGAAAGTGGCCCCTGCATTCATTAATCCGAAAGGCATTTTGACATACATAAAGGTGCCCCAAGGTGTGGTAAAAGCAGTTTTGATTTGATCACTTGGGAACACCAACACCTGATTGTAACCTGAGAACCCATCTAATAGGGATATTCTTCTTGACCCAACTACCCTTTGAAGTATGTGGTCCATCTTGGGTAATGGGTAGTTTTCCTTTAGAGAGGCTCTGTTTAAATTTTTGAAGTCAATACAGAGCCTGATTTCCCCGGTTTTCTTTCTAACAGAAACTAAGTTTGATACCCATTCTGAAAATCTAATGGGTACTATGATCCCAGCATTGTACATTTTCTCAATTTTTGCCTTAACCAAAGGTAATAAAAGGGGATTTATTCTCCTTAGTTTTTTCTTGAAAGGCCTTTGATTTTCCTTCAAGGGAATTTTATGCTGGATGATGCTGGTATCATATGATTTTAAGTCTTTGTATTCCCAAGCAAACACATCTTTAAATTCTTTGAAAAGCTCTATGTATTTAAATTTTATGTGAGCTGGGAGGGTGCTAGATAGCTTGATCGTCTTAGGTTCTGCTAGACTGCCTATGTTATGCTCTTCTATATTTGTTTCCACAGGCTCCATTCTTGGTTCTTTAGCTACATCGTTGAGATCAAACAGGTGTTCTAGAGGTGTGAGACCTCTTGGGATCTTATCATTTTTGCATTGTAAGACTTCCAAGTCTTCTTGGTCTTCATTGTTCACTACCTCTGCTTCAAAAGGATTTTCGCAATGATTTATATCAGCAGGATATGTCATTTCAGCCTCTGGGATTTGTTCAATATACAAGCAGTTTTCTTCATGGCCAGCTTCTGGTGTTGGTATGCTGAAATCATTTTCTGATTTTAAGAAATCACCTATGTGTTTGTCAGATTCGAATACTTGCCAGTGATCTTCGTTATCAGGCACGGCAGGTCTGTGTTTCACCTTTATACTGAGTTGTTCATTTATCTCAGGTACTTGGCAATTACTGGCGGTGAAGGCAAGCTCATTTGCTAGATGATTCTGTGCTCTAGGGATAAAAATGAGTTCATATTTTTCGAAAGTTTCGATGAGTCGAGCGGCGTTTTGTCCTTCCTAAGCCTTGGATTCTTGGGTTTGAGTATTCTCCTTTGATTTGTTTGATATACCATGTCAAACCGGAGGTAACTCCTCAAAACTAGAATGTGTATTAGTTGAAGAATGTACATGCTTATATAGATGGGAGGTAGAGGCTATTGGATTCATCTCCCAATGAGTGGAATACATTTGTTTCATCTGGAATCTTCCGTGATTTTCCCTGGGAGCTTCACACAATTTCTTTGCTTCAATACGCCACATATTCCGCCCTGGCCGTGGAATCCATTGAACCGATCAAGCTTGCGTGATTCCATGAGACAGCTCCCGATCCAAGACTCATGGTGTAACCTATAGTAGACACCCTTGTTTCTTTGTCTCTATCAAAGTCTGAATCAGAGTATCCGATCAAGCTGAAGTCGCCTACCTGTGTATATTTGAGTCCAAAGTCTTGAGTCCCCTTCAAGTACCTTAACACTCTTTTTGCAGCAGATCAATGTCCTTCACAAGGTTTTTGCATGAACCTTGAGAGGATTCCAACAGCAAATGAAATGTCAGGTCTGGTGGTGGTCAGGTAGATAAGACTTCCTACAAGCTGTCTATACTTAGTTGCATCCTCAAATTTCTTCCCTTCAATAGATGTGAGCTTCAAGTTTTGTTCCATTGGAGTGGTTAAGGGATTACAGTCATTCATGCCAAATTTGTTCAAGAGATCTCCAATGTACTTCTTTTGAGAAAGAAATATGAATTTTGGATGTTGAATTACTTCAATACCCAAATAGTAATGAACATGACCTAAATCAGTCATTTCAAAACCTTTCTTCAACTCTTTCTTCATGGATGCAATATAGCTCTCATTGTTTCATGTTATCAAAAGATCATCTACATATACCACAAGATATACAACTGTTTTTCCAAATTTATTAACAAACAAAGTTGCATCATCAAGATCAAAATGTTTGAAATCAAGTTTCAGAAGATGCTCGGTCAATTTCTCATACCAGGCTCGTGGTGCTTGCTTGAGGCCATACAAGGATTTTACAAGTTTGCAAACTTTGTGTTCTTGACCCTTTATCACGAATCCTTCTGGCTGGGACATATAAACTTTCACCTTTAGATCTCCATTCAAGAAGGTTGTTTTTACATCCATCTGATGGACTTTCCATCCATTCTGAGCTGCTAAGGCAAAGAGAGTCCGGATGGTGGTCCATTTTGCTGTGGGAGAAAAAGTTTCTTCATAATCAACTCCTTCTTTCTGTGTGAATCCTTTTGCCACAAGCCTGGCCTTGTGCTTGTCAAGTGAGCCGTCTGCTTTGTACTTGTTCTTGTAGACCCACTTACAGCCAATTGGTTTCGTTCCCAAAGGCGGATCAACCAGCTTCCAAGTGCCATTCTTTATCAAGGTATCATACTCCTTCTGCATCGCTTCTTTCCATTCATCATGAGAAGCGGCTTCTTTGAAGGAAGTTGGTTCATGATCTGTAGACAAACTCAATTCACAGTTATAAGAAATATCCATATCAACAGGGGAATCAGAATTATCTACATCACCTTCAATTTCTTGAGTGGAACTTCTTGTTCCTGTTTTTCCAACCTCATCAGGATGAACATCCTCCAGTGTCTTTGTCAGCCATTTGGGAGGACCTTTCTGAGATGGCCCGGGCTGGTCACTTGACTGAGTTGGGATTGATTCAAGATTCAATCTCCCAATTTTGTCGATCACATCATCCAATGTGTCATCCGTGGTTGTTTCTTCATGTGGGGGAGAGTGTGGTTCAGGAAATGATTCCACAGTTTGATTCAATATCGGAATCCCCCCTTCAAGGTGTGGAATCACATTATCAAATTCTTTGAAAGACTTTGCATGTGTGAATCTATCCAGGCGATCAAGTTGCCACTCAACAACCTTGTCACTCTTGGAAGATTCAAGAAATATGACATCTCTTGCTATCACAAACTTCTTATTTGTTTCATCATAGAGACGATATCCTTTGGAGGTATTGGAGTACCCCAAGAAGATACATTTTCTGCTTCTAGCACCAAGTTTGTTCCTTTGACCCTTGGGTATCAAGGCATAACAAGTGGACCCAAAGACCCTGAAATGCTTTACCGAAGGAATGTGGCCATGCCACATTTCAAAAGGAGTTTTATTTCTAATTGAACTTGAAGGACACCTATTCTTTATGTAAACAACACATAGAACCGCATCAGCCCAAAACATCAATTTTACATTCTTGAAAAATAACATGGAGCGGACCATATTTAAAATGGTTCTGTTCATTCTTTCAGCTACACCGTTCTGTTGTGGATTATATGGCACAGTTGTTTGATGTTTGATTCCATGTTGATGAAGATAATTTTCAAATTCATTTGAGGTGTATTCTTTTCCATTATCAGTACATAGAGAGCCAATATGTGTTTGTGCATCATTTTCAATCCATGCATGAAAATTCTTGAAAGTTTGAAAAGCATCAGACTTATTCTTCAGTAAGTAAATCCAACACATTCAGGTGTAGTCATCAATAAATGTCATCATGTATTTTTTTCCATTTGCAGAAGCAATAGGCATAGGGCCACATAAATATGAATGAAAAAGTTCAAGTTTCCTATGTGCTCTTGAGTGTGAATCATGAAATGGCTGTTTGCTATGCTTTCCTAGAATACATGCATCACATTCCTTAGGTTTTCTAGGAATTGTAGGCAGTCCATCAACACCATTTTTCTTCAACAAACGAAGACTGTCATAATTTAAGTGTCCAAATCTAGCATGCCATAAAAGACTTGATGGAAATGTACCTTCATCATGATATGAACTGAAAGCAAAGTTTTGAGCATGAGCAGATGAACCTTTCAGCTTCAAAAGTCTCCCTTCTTCTATTCCCTCCATCACAAGTGAGTGATCTGATGCTGATCTGACCTCTGCCTTGCCATCAAACAAGTGAACTGAGTGTCCTTGCTGCCGGATTTCGATCAGGGACAGCAAGTTTCTCTTCAACTTCGGGAGGTATAGAACCTCATGTAGGATATGATCAGGAAGACCAGGCAGTTTAAGCCTGACTGTGCCAAGCCCTGATGGCTTGAGTTTGGATTTATCTGCGAAATATACTGCTCCATCAACTTTGTCAGTGAATTCTTCAAAAAAATCTTTTCTAAATGTCATGTGACATGTTGCTCCCGAATCTAGCAACCAATCATCTCTCCATGAAGTAAATGAAACATCAAATAGGTTTTCAGTTACTCCATTGTTACAATGTGCTAGAACAGAATGAGCTGATTCAGCTGGTTTACCTTTGTCTTTGTCATCAGTTTTACCTCTGTCTTGATTTTTTTGCTGCTGAGCTTTAGATTGTCTGCCCCCCTTTTCTCTGAAGTTTCTTCTTCGTCTTCTGTCTGCTCTTCCTTTGGATGAACCTGAAGCATGTCTCTTTTCTCTCTGTGCCAAGTAGGCAGCCTCTTTAGAAGATGAAGGGACTGTCATCTTCTTTTGAAGGAGGAGAGAAAAACCAAAACTTTGCTGGAAAATTTCTCTTGAAGGAGAGAAAACAAAAAATCTTTTGCTGGAAAATATACTCAATTAAAAAGGGCAGAAACTCTTGCTGGAAAAAATATTCTGCTCAAAAACTCTTGCTGAAGACTGAATTTTAAAAAACACTCTTTGCTATAAACTGATTCTGCATAAAAAAAATATAATTTTTTTTTTTTTTTTTTTTTTTGGGAAAAATGTATATGATTGGGAAAGGGGCGGTATGGTATGAAAGACAGAATGGTATTATTAAGAAGGGCGGAATTATATAGTGGGAGTGGTTTTTTTTTTTTTAAATGGGAGGGGGCGGAATTATGGAGTGGTATTAAAAGGTGGAGCGATAAAAATATAGACAGGCGGTTGTATTGTAATATGGATAGAGTATAAATATGGAGGAGCGTTGTTGTATATATATGGGTGGTTTTATAACGCATGCAGTGTATTGTATATGTGATGCAGACAGCGTATTAACAAGGGCGGAAGGGCGTTGATATGTGCAGTTGCAGTGGTATTAATAAAGTTGAACCAGCGTATTATAAAATGGATAGCGGCAGGGAAAATATGGAGGGGCTCAAAACGCTGGAGATAGAGCGTAACAACGGAGAGGAGCGGTATATGACAAAGCGGTATTTAAAAACTTGCTGACTGTTAAAACAGTGAAATAAATAACGTATTAAAACTGGACGGTAAAGACCAAGCGGAGAGTAGATGGTCGAATCGACAGTGATATATGTCAACGTGATTTTATATGGACGGAGCTTTGTAATATAAAATGGAATGATATAACACTGTATGGACAGCTTTGACAGTGTGGGTAAACTGGAGTCGACCGATGCCAGAGCTGTAGGCGCAGTAAAATGGAGAATGTAGCAGTGAGGGCGTCGCTGTCTCTGTTAAAAATATAAACCACAGCGTTTGGACAGAGGGAGAGGGCGCAGATAAACGCAGATGCCAGTTTGATGGGAGGGAGAGGGCGCAGAGTTGAGGGAGAGGGCGCAAAGTGGTGAGGGAACGATGGGAGAGAGCAGAGATGAAAGTGCGAAGGGAGGAGATGGATAGGTTGAGCAGGGAGTGGGGAATGGGTGAGGGCACAGGAATGCAAAGCGCTGTATGAAGAATGTAGCAGTGAGTGCGCAGAGTAATGAGGGAGATGGTGAGTCGATAGAGGAGGCCCAAAAGGGCGTTGCAATTTTTTTTTAAAAAGGAATCTGCAGAATGACAGAGTTGCAGGACTGCAGAATGGTAGAATGGCAGAGCTGCAATTTGCAGATTGACAGAGCCTGCAGTCTTCAGGAGTTGCAGGAGCTGGAGCTGCAAATGTCAGGGATATTAGGAAAAAAAATGCAGGATATCAGTCTAGCAATTAAGAGCAGCAAAAACTATTAAAAAAAATATTGACTGAGCAAAGGATAGGGAGTTACACCACAGGGCAGAAATGCCTATAGTGGGGCTGGCTCTGATACCATGTCAAACCAGGAGGTAACTCCTCAAAACTAGAATGTGTATTAGCTAAAGAATGTACATGCTTATATAGATGGGAGGTGAGGCTATTGGGATTCATCTCCCAATGACTCTTGGCCTTCCTTATTTCCTAATAATAAATAATATACAAAAATATATATGCACACCCATCCATAGGATTAGGTGTCATCAATAATTTTAATCCTAAAATAGATATCCTTTGGGCTTCTAATTCTTTAAGCAATTGTAAACCTAGGAGAAGTGCTTCATACTTGGCAATATTTTTAGTGCATGGGAAATCTAACTTGTATGAAAAACTTTGATTTGTGTTTTGAATCCAGACACCTGCCCCGGCACTAGTTTTATTACAGGATCCATCGAAATTTATTGTCCAAAGTATATTTGACTCATTTTCATTTTCTTGTTGCTGTTGATTTTCAATGTTTTGAAGCCGATTTGAAGTAAGCTTGGATTGTTCTGGTGAATTGATTGGGTCCATGTTTTCTTTACCTTGTTGAGTAATTTCATCTTCATTACATAAGATAAAGGAATCTAAACTTGATTGAATAGAATAGATTGGAGTGTTGTTTGGCCTGTCCATGTTACTCACCATGTACTTCATGTGGGATTCCCTGTATAATGTTATGTTTTGGTTAAAAATGGGGATGGTGGCATAAGACATGTCCATTTGAAGGCTGCCCTAAATCTTGGCTCCCCATGATATTGATAAGAGCATGCCATACTTAGGGGGAATATCAGCTACAACTATGTCCATCACTAGATTTTTGGCAGGGATCTGAGCTAGGTTAACACATAAATATTTGATTAAACCCAGACATTTGACTCTACTTGAGTCAAAAGAATACAAATCTTTGTATGGTTTAGTAATTTCTAAGCCTAAGCTTTCCATTACTACTTTGGGCATTAGGTTGTGTGAAGCTCCAGAATCTAACATGGCATTGTGTAGAATTTTATCGTGTATGTTCAAGCTAACATAGAAGGGAGGGACTGGTCCTTCTTGATATTTTCCTTCAACCTCAGGGCCAAACAACAGCTCAGGTTTGTCATCTGTCAAGTTTAAGGTGTCAGTATCACTTCCTAAGTTTAAGGCTTTCAAAACTTGGTTTTTGTACACTTCTTGGGTTACTAGTTCAGCTAGGGGGATGGTAATTTTTATCTTAGCAATCTCTCCCTCAAGGCTGAAAGGAATAATTGACTTGTTAATATTTATATCTGTTTTTTCAATTGAATTCTTTTCAGCAGCTTTGATTTGCTGAACCTTGCTTGAACTAGTGATAGGAATAGTTTTACTAGGACCACTAGCTGAAGTGCTAGGGGTGCTTTGTTCAATATTTGGCTGGATTCCCTTGTCTTTATTTAAATCTAGTTTTTTGGCCGAAATGTTGGTTTTTTCTACTGTCTTCTTGGGCTGGTGTTTTGCGTTTTTCTTGACAACAGTGCTAGTATTCTTATCTTTTGGATTTTCTATACTTCCCTTGCTCCTAAGATTATACTGTTTGTGTACCTCCATGATTGCATTTTCAAAACCCAATCTATAGTCATCAGAATCTTCATAGGTGTTTGTATTCTGATTATTAGAGAAGAAACCTTGTTCTTCCTTAGTGAGGAAAACATCATCGCCACTGTCTGATCCAATCAAGTTTACATGTGATTCTTCCAACCTTTCCAACTCCCTGTCTTCCTCATATTGATCTACATAGTTCTGTTGAAAGGGAGGTCTAATTTGTTGGTCACTTTCTTTTTGCTTATCTTGATTGTTATCTCTTCTATAATTCTGATTTCTATTTCTATTTTGATTGTTTTGAAGTGCAGTCTGGTTTTGATTTGCTTGTGCTTTCTTAATTATGTTCATCTCTTTCATCATTTCTTCCAACATTCTCTCCATTTTTGAGCTTGAAGTAGAGGGAGGGGATTCCTCTGTGAAAGATACTCTCTTTTCAGTTTCCATTCTTGCTCTCTTTTCTATTAAGTTGACTTCCACAGAAAGAGCACCCCTTTGCATATCTTCAAGAGTTGCAAAATCTCTTTCTCTCAGTGAATAAGTCATGTCAGAGTCAAATCCTTCAGGAAACTTGTTTAAGGATGAATCTTGTGGCAGTTTTAGTTCTGGGGAAAGTGCATTATATACACTATTAAATCTAGTACAATATTCTTGCACACTCTCCCCAGGATTCCTATGGAGATTGTTGTAATCAGTAATGACTTGGAGAGGATTCTTCTTTACTTCCCATTTGTTTAGGAATGTTTGATGGAAGGCTTGGAGATCGTTAATAATACGGGGGGCTAAACCTTTAAACCATTTTCTTACTTCTCCCCCTAAGCTCTGAGCAAATAATCTAAGTTTGACAGAATCATCATCAATTTCATTTCGGTCAAAATAGTCATTCATATTATCCACATGCTGTGATGCAATTGTAGCATTATTACCATCATACAATGGAATTTTGGATTGATAGTCCTGTGGAAGATTTACTAGTGGTACAGTAAGGGCTAAGGGAGCATACCATGCGGCCATGGCAGGAGGTGGAGGTGGATTCATAGGTGGATTGACAAAAGGGAAAGTGGGCTGAGGTGTGGTGGTTTGAACAATGGATGGAGGATGAACATAAGCGGATGGAACATGAGTAGATTTCTGAGCTGATCTTGGATGAGAGACACCTAAGTTAAGAAGAAAATGTAAATCAAGAGGCGTTGTTTCTCTGCTACCAAGATGTTCACTTGTTTCAGGAGATGATAGTGAAGACTCAGAATCTAGTTGTTCTAACTCACTAAATGACCTAGTCCTAAATGGATTAACTAAGTCAGCTTGTGAGTGTTGTAGAGCTGAAAGTTTTTCAGGAACTGATTTAGCTCTTGGGGGTGATCTGAAAACAGTTGATAATGTAATCTTAGGATACTTCCAAAGGATACTTTCTGGGTCATCAACTATCTCAGGTGGGTTGGGGTCAGGATGGGCTCTAGTGTAGATACTTCTAGAAGCCACTATGGTGTGTTTTCAGACCCAAAATAACAAGAAAAGTTCAACCAAGTATGACAATATTTGAGAGGTTAACTGATCTGTTTACACAAATTTTGATCCTACAGTCCTCTAACTGGATTTGGAAAATGTTATAATGGTAAGGGTTCTTCCTAGTGGAGTCTTAAGGTCTGCTCAGGATTGTGGAGTCGCTAGGTGGAAAATTTAGAGTGTTTTCAAAGAAGTACATTGTCCACCACAGTGCTTGTGAAACATCCTTTTTCAAGGATATCCCGAAACACAACAAACTCTAACCAGAGATTGACTGGGAGGGCATTCACTAGATATATCACCTCTAAAAGAGGATGAGATCCGGAGGCTATCTGGCCCTTTCCAGACTCTGTCTAAGAGTACAAGGTAAAACACATCAAAGGTAAGTGATATGTGGGAATGAGTGTTTCACTATAAAGTGGAATTTTTTAGCTCGTGAGGAGGTAAAAGGTTCTATGGTCCACTACCATGTTTATTATGAAGCCAAAATTGAAATATTTTGGGTTTTTCTGAGTTTATTTTGGTTTTATAGGTTAAGAGAGTGTTCTAAGTCTGATTTTGCACTTAGCTAAGGTGTTCAAACAAACATAGTTGCTCTTATGGCTTGGTAACTGGTTCCTTCAAGGTTTGATAAGGATTAAAAGGAATCCTAAGGGTTACTTAGTTTGTCACTGATTCAATCAAGTCCTATCATGATTTCCATTATGTTAGGCAATGCTTGAAGAAAGTTACTTATGTTATACTGGACCTAAAGGTTTTAAGAAAGGTTTTGAAACCTCTAATTCTCAGTAGGGTCCCACCGTGATCGCCATTATGTTGGTGTCCCGTGTTTTGACAGTTTGGAAAATCAAAAGACAAGGCAACATCAGAACCAATCTTTAGAGTTCCAGGATCTAGTCCTCCTGTTCTCAGAGAGGGATCTCTCAAATATTTGTTTGCAAAGGTTTATCTTGTTTGCTTTGATTATGGATTTTAGACTAGTTATTAAGTGCATATGTTTGTTTGGTTGGGTTGAGTTGATACAACAGAATATGAAAGGTCTAGGAAAGATAGACAGAAAGAGGAAATATCTGGTTCATTGGGAAATGGAGTCAAAATAAGGTCATGACAAACTCTTCAAGGGATATGGGATATCAAAGGGAAAATCTAACTTGGCCACATGATCCTTTGTTTTGGAATGAGATGGAAATTAATGTTTTGGAAAGAGAAGCTTAATTCTCAACAAAGGGAACTTGAAAACATAACTTAACAATAAAGAGATATTTGATAGACAGGGCTAACCATAAATTCCACAAACATTCTTTAAGAAAATAATGACTTCAAGACAACTTTTAAAATGAAATCTAAGATTCGGGGAACTCCCTATTTCCTCAAAGATTTTATTTTAAAGGACTTAGAAAACATAAAGATTCACTGATACCTGCATTCATAGAAGAGGGAACACCTAAATAACATCTATGCTTGCAACTATAAAGACCTTCAAAACAACTGTTCAAGAAGGGGCAAAGGGTAAGATCAAAACCGACCTCTTTGATTAACTTAAGACAATGGCACTTCAAAGGGAGACTTCAATAACAGCTTTCAAGTGATGGCAGACAAGTAGGGAGAACCATAAATCATGCTGAAACCAACTATTTGAGCTATCAAGGAAATAAACAAGCATGAAGACTAAAGAGAAGGTTTAAAGCCTCTAAAATACTTCAGCAGAAGAAAACATAAAACAATGAAGGGTGAACAGGTCTAAGGTGCTTCCAGGAGTCATTTCTTAGCCTAAAAATTTCAGCCTAATGTAGTAAGAGATTATGAAACATAATGAAAACAGGAGAAAACATTAAATAGTTAGAATACTTCACCAAAAACCAAGCTCATGAATCCAGTGATAGAGCCTTCTCAGGAACATGGATGCAACAACAACATCAAGGCATCCAAGACTTCAATTTTTTTTTCAACTTCAACAGACTTGTATATTTATTTCCGAGAGTTTCAATGTTACAACTTGTGATCAAACAACAACCAACAACCAACCAACACTTCACTTATCTCTGCTGTGGTATATATAGAAAGACGAGGAGGTGAGATCTGAAAAAGATCTCAATTACAATTAATACAGGATTTAAATGGCCCATTGGCCCTTGGGATGCTCAATGAAGAAACAGAAGAGGTGTTCATCGTATTAATTGATTCACACTTATGATTTAAGCTGGGTAGGAGTATTTTTTGACCTTTGAGGCACATGTAGTCTGAAGTAACTCTGCAGATATTCTTTGCATTGAAGGCCCTGGCAGAAGTGACTTCTTTGGCTGTGTCGAGGCAAAAATATGATCCCGATCAATAAATTCAGCTCCTGATTGAATCCTTTGAGGCACAGGTGGCGCTGTGGTGGTTGAGGAATGAATTTGCCTCAGATATGACGGTGGAGGCATTCTGTCTGATAAACACTTTTAGGTTTTCCTTTTAAACTGTGTTTTAGGCTGGGTATTAGGCTTCTGATAGTCGTCTTAGCCGTAATCCCTTCCAATCTGTCCATTAAACTCTCTCTCGGATCCTTTCCTACGACTAATACTCTTTCTCTACGATTTCTTGGTTGTTTTCCAGGTTTAACAGGGGCGTATAGCAGCAAAGTCTCATGAAACCTCGTTGACAATAAAGTACTGCAACCTGTGGATAATTTCCCTAAGGTACTCGACAGGCAGAGGATCGTCATCCTCGTCCCACGAAATTTCTCCATTAAAATCGGAAAAAACCTTAAACCTGCACAAAACAAACAAAATGAGGAAATCATGCGTTTATATGGGTAGATCTGCATCGGAGGGCGTGCGGAGGAGCGGGGCAATCTGAGCCGTCGATCGCGCTATGATCGACGGTCAGGAGCAATCGGGAAAGTCAGTGGTGGAGGGAGCTTGACTGGGCTACAGAATCAGGTATTTGAATGTGAGTCGTCGATCTGCAGAGATCGACGGCGGAGATGGGTTTTCAGTTGCGCCGGGGCCCAGCTAAAACGCATGCAACTTGGTTAAAGGGCGGGTGACTTCAGCGAAGGACAGTCGTTGGATGCGGAGGTCTCGATCTAACGGCTATCGTTGATTCCGCTGGGCGGCCTTCGTCCGATGGATAATGCGCGGGGAAATGGCTTTATGCGGCAGTTTTGGAATGGTACAAAGGACACGTGTCAAGAGGCGTGTGGAATCGCTGGGTCCGCGGGAAATACCGCCGGCTATGGATGGGTGGTGCGGAATGAAACCACCGGTTTTCACACAATGAACGCGAGCGCGGGGACCACCACGGGAAACAGTTCCGCTCCATCGATTGGTTTTTGATCGGACGGCGGAGATGAACTGCGGGGGCCCAAGGTGTACGAACTCGAGACTTTTGGAGCAACCCCCCGTAGTGAATGGCAGCCGTTAGATTAACTCTTCACCCATCCCGAGGAGTCAACTACGGGGGCACCAAGGTTTGACCCTACGGATAGAGTAAAGCCCCCGCAGGGGAAACGCTTCAGTCATGGCGTCGGGTCACATGGAGAGAAAAAGACGGTAGGGGCTTAGCCTGAGGGGCTTAAGTCCAGCGCATAGAAAATGTGCGTTTTCTATGGTTTTTAAAGGGAAATGAGGGTTCCGGAAAGGCCAAAAGTGAGTCTTAGACCTTTAGGAAATGAATTTAAATGAAGGAAAAGGAGGAATCATGAAGTTAAGGGGTTTTCAAGGGAGATGGAGAAAAGGAACTGAGATTAGATTTAGAGAAGGGAGGGGAAAAGGGGTCCTTTGCAGCAGTACTTTGGCTTTAGAAATCAACAGGATTTCTGAGTTCTGAATGGAAACAGTAGTGAATATTAACCAAGGATAGGACATTATCAAAAATTCTTCAAGTATCAACAATTTTAATCATGAAATTGTTTCTTGAAGGCTATCCAACATTATTTAGCCACCATATGATATGACAGAATTTTATGGGTGGCTAACAGAGAGACCCATTCATTTGATGAATATGTAATAAAAATCATCTTGGTATGAAGGAGGATCACTTTTGGAGCTTTATTTCACACCTCCATGTGTGAAAGGGGGCTTATGCAAGAACGCTAGGCTAGGTTTGACCAAGTCAAACTGCGTAGTAGCATGAGGTGGAGAGCACATTGTGGGCCAGCGTAGTGGGATAAGGAGGGAAACTTCTAGAGGAAGGAAACCCTAATGAGTGGGGTCCATTGAGAGAGGTCTCACATTGCTTAAAAGGAGGGCAAGGTTTCCATTGCAAAACATGTTGAGTATTATTCATCTCATTTTCTATTCAGACAAGAAAGCATTCTTTGCTGTTCAGCAAGAATTTCCGGAGGAATTCCTGTTTAGGATTCCTTCCCATTCTTGAGAGGCCTATTGAAGGTTTTTCTTCATTCTCCACATTCCATGGCTCAAGGCCTAAGCTGCCATCTCTAGTGACAACGTTATTCTTGTTCAAGAGTGTTGCTGCATTGTAGAGAGTTACATTGGAGGATATCTACACCACTTCCGGAGCTGATTTTCAGAGGAAGGGAGTCCCTATCCCTTTGAGGACTTAGTGAGGAATATTTCAGAGCATCATTGTAGATTTGGCATCAAGGCCATCTCATTCTCTTTCCCCTACAGTGCAATTCACCCAGTGACTACGTTATTTTCTTGAGAGCATTTGTAGTAGGGCTCTTGCAGAGTATTGGAGAGAGAGATATTTAGTGAAGGGATCAGCCTTTCACTTGAAAGATCCATTGGAGGAGGCACATTCAGTTTGAGCATCATATTCATCCATGTCCATCTAGTTCTATTTCTGAGTTGCTGCAGCTACCCAGCTACTCTGGCATTTTGAAGATTTTGTGTTCTATGATCAATCCTTCTAGGATTGACAGGAGGTAGCCTTTGGGAGTTTATGTCTTCACTCCTAATGTTATTTTGTACCATATCAGTGTATATCTATGCATTTGGAATTTTCAGCATGCAGTTTCCCTTTAAAACTGCGCTGTCATAGCTAGGCCTTATATGTGCAGCAGAGTTTCTTCATGATTTATGTACTCTTCTCTTGAGGCTTGGCATTGTGCATCTTGAGTATCATTTCCCTCAAGATTTTGTATACATATGTTGCTGTTATTATTGCAATGAGATAGCTATGGATTCCTCTTACATGTTTATGAGTATGTGTCACTACTATTTGTCAAATGGTGCATTTGCTTATTGTTGTAGCTCTATCTTGAGGTATTCTCAATAGAGTAGCTTTTCCTAATAGGAAATCTCACATAGCTATAGACAGAGTCTGTGAAGGGCCAGGTAGCCTCTAGATCTCACCCTCTCTTTAGAGGTGACATATCCAGAAAATGCCCCCACAGTATATCTCTGGAATAGACTTGTGATGTTTTTGAAAAAGGGACATTACGAGATTTTGTATTTTAGATAATGTGCTTTTTTGGAAAGAACATAATGGGATATTACTAAATTGTTTACTGAAAGCAGAAGCTGACAAAATTCTTGAAGAATTTCATTCAAGTGACTGTGGAGGGCATTTATATTGGAAAAGTACTGCAAATAAGATCCTTAGAGCTGGTTTTTACTGGCCTACCTTATTTGCTAATGTTAAGAAATTTGTTACTTCATGTCATAAATGTCAAATTTTTGAAGGAAAAAAGAAATTATTACGCTTACCCTTAAAGCCAATTTCAACTGAAATGTCATTTCAACAATGGGGTTTAGACTTCCTTAGAGAAATTCACCCCCCATCCTCTGGCCAGCATAAGTGGATTTTGACTGCTACAGATTACTTTACTAAGTGGATTGAAGCCATTCCTACCAGACAAGCCACTGACACAGTCATTATCTCTTTCATAGAAAACAACCTTTTATGTAGATTTGGATGCCCTCATAAAATAATTATTGATAATGTAGCAGCATTTAAATCTAAGAAAATGGTTGCCTTCTGTCACAAGTACCATATTACACTAGGCCACTCTACTGATTATTACCCTTAGGGTAATGGCCTAGCTGAATCTTCAAACAAAAGCCTTGTAAATATTATTAAAAAATTACTTGAAGGTAACAAAAAGACCTGGAATAAAAAGTTAGTCTATGCCTTATGGGCAGATAGACTTACTACCAAAAAGTCAATTGGCACTTCCCCTTATCAAATTGTTTATGGGATGGATGCATTTTTCCCATCATCCTTAGGTGTTCCAGTAATGAAGATCATTCAAGAATCACAAGTGGAAATCAATGATATACAAAGGAGGATAAATCAAACTATTCATCTACAAAAAACAAGGGAAGAAGTCTATGAGAAATCCCAAGTCATTCATGATAAAATCAAGAAATTTTTTGATAAAAGAAGTAAAGAAGATGAATTTTACATTGGAGAGCAAGTGTTAAAGTGGGATTCTAGGAGAGAGGACAAAGGTAAGCATGGAAATTTTTACTTTCTATGGAAATGACCTTATGTAATTTATGGATATAGGGGTAACAATGCTTTCTTTATCAAATATTTGGATGGAACATATATTCAAGAAGGACCAGTTAATGGTAGAATGCTCAAACACTACTATTCTTCTGAGTTAACCAATAGTTAGTCCCAGTTACTTTTTACATCATTGTAAATATCCATTGAAGTTTTTAGATTGGATTGGATATTTTCTTTCCAAAGTTGAAGCCCGGAGAGAAGGCCCTAAGCTTTGAAGAGTAAAATGTCATAAATATGAGTTTTTGCAGAAAACAAAAGACAATTACTAGATCATTATGGTCAAAATTGAAGGCTACTAGTCTTAGAGTTCTTGACATTTCACCAGGAAATGCCATCCCCATGTGAAGTCATTGTTAGGGTCTTATAAATATAGGATTCATAATTTTGAATTGAATTTTGATAGTTTTGTAAAATATGTACATACCTTGCATTCTGCAAGTTGTTTTCCCATATTTTGAAAAAAAAAAGGGGTAAAAAGTCCTAAAAGAAAGATCAAAGGACTTAAAAATATAGATCCCAAAAGAAAAAAGATGAAAATAAAACATGAAAGTGTGCAAATCTAAATTCCACTGCTTTTTACTTTTTGCAAATGATTATGGTAGAGTGTTAATAAATGCCATAATCCATTATGAGTTAAACTGTTTAAACTTGACTTGTCATGTTTTCAATTTCCATGTTTTAGATAGTGAATAAATATTGGTCAGACAATTTAAACCTGACTAATCAGTAGATAGGTAGAGAATAATGAGGAGCTCATCAGTTTAATCTGAGCCCTCTGATGAAATAAGGTAGAATTAGATAGTTTATGCTTTAAAAAGAATAAATGTTTCAAGGTTGCAAGCTTAAATGCACTTGCTAAAAGGAAGAAAAAATGTTAGAGTAATGTTGGGTAGGTAGAAAGAAGTGGGAAAAATCATGTAATATTCATCACCAGGCAAAAATCACTAATTACCCTTCCCCTGTAAATATTCAGTATTCTATACTTCCAGTTAAAGAGGCTCAGAGCATTTCTCTGACTTCTGTTGGGACCGAACCCAAGGCTCAATGACTGGATAGTGGAAAATGTTGAATTCTTATGATAAAATCCCCTTTACCATTATTTATCCCTCATTCATACATTTTATTCATCTTCATAAGTAAAGAAATCCTTCTTAATTAATGAAAACTAAAATCCCATTTAATTAACTTCCTTCATTCATAAAGAATACAAAAACCCTAAAAAAACACTCTATCCTAAGTAAATTGGTGAAATGATGAAATAATAAGCTTTGCTTTTATTTATTCACTTTACTTGGTCATTTAGTGTATTTTTGTGTATTCCATCTCCCCTTGTCATATTAACTTTTAACTTATGCTATTAATTCCCTAAAAATACCTTATCCTACCTATATAATTCCCTTTATCTAAAATACCCCCTAAAATCCACTATTATAAAGTTTTTAGACCAAATTTATTATCCACATGTTAAATTAAAAACCCAAATAATGCACCATTTGGTCTAAAACTAACCTTAATTAAATACCCCGCCCCCTAAGGTCTTTAAACTATTCAAGAAGTTTAAAAAACTATATAATAATATGCAAGACCCGTATTTTGTTTTATTAAAACAATTCACAAATGTTTTAAAAACACTATACATTATGCTACCCCCCGCATGCTTTATAACCCGAGATTTTCTTTGAAATAAACTAAGGTGTGTTTTTAATAAACTAAACCCTTGCCCGTATGACGATCCGTCATACTATATGAAGCCTCATGCTTCATATTCTTAACTTTCGCAATACATGATGTCATCATGACATTTACCCCGCCGCTACATATAATTGAACCTAACTCCGCATTATATTTTACCAAGGTTTAAGGTGTAACAACCTTAATTTAAGCACCTTTGTAATGAGATATTACCCCTCTACCCCCTACCTTGTAACCCAAAGTCTCTAAGAAATAAACTAAGGTTTATTTAATAAAATCAAAACCCTCGCCCCATATATATAAACCCCACATCCATATTCATTAAACAATATATAAGCTAAACCTTATATAAATGTTTTTTACCCATTTATGCATATATAAGTTCCCCGGTCCCACCATATTTTAGCCGCACCTTCCAAAAGAGATCTCAACCCTTCGCTCCCGATTATCAGATCCAACAGCTCTTAAACGATATCGTGTCACAAACTGATCGCTCGCCCAAAGCCCAAACAGACGTGAAATAAGTTGTTTTATCAATTCCGCCTCCTTTGACGTGGCATCCTCTCATAGGATCGCATTTGTTTCAATAAAAAAAACTTACCACTTGAACTCAACGTGAAAACTCGCCGATAGTTTCACTTTTGGAAAATCCAAATCGGCTTCTCTCGCCAAAGGATGGGACCCGCATTTAATCGTAATGTTCCAAAATTTTAATATGGAACATTAAAAATTTTTGTTTTTCCTTTATAGAGGGGAATAAATGGGCAAGAAAAACCCATTGATAATAAAAATATGAATAAAGGAACCCTTATAATGTGAAAAGGGATCAATAAAGAACTGGATTTCACACCCCATGTGTGAAAAGAGACAATTTTCCGGTGGATAATCCTAGAAGAGGCCAAGTTAACTGTGCAGATTGAGAAGATAAGGTTCACTTGGTGGGCCAGCGCAGTTTGCAAGAGAGGGAGATCATTCTAGAGAGGAAACCCTAAGGTGTGGGGCCCATTACAAAGCACCCTCCACTTGTTTAAAAGGAGAACTAAGAAACCATTCTCATTCATGCTTTTGATGATCATTTCTCTTGTCTTCTTAGACAAGTGCATTCTCCAGCTGTTTAGCTGAGATGCAGTGTTGCTAGCACTGAGTTTTCCCGAGCGGGAATCCCATCTCTTCCATTGAGTAGCTCTTGGAAGAGCGTGTTCTTCATTTCCCCATATTCTGGCTTGAGGCCAAAGCATTCCATTCAGCTCCAGCGCAGTCTCCATTGGTGGTTGAGTTGTGTTGTTGGGTGTTGCAGGGGAGGGTTCCTCAACACTACTTCCGGCATTGCATTTCATAGGAAGGAGTCTCCATTACTTTGGGAGATCAGTGAGGGAGTTTTGATCTTCATTCCATCATCTTTGGCATCAGGCCAATCATTTTCCTTCAGCAGAAGAGCATCCCTCTTCCTTGACTGTGCAGTCCATAGAGAGCATTTGCAGTGAGGGTTGCAGCATTTTAGTGGGTGGTGAGATCTTCAATGAAAGGATCAGCCTTTCATCTAGAAGATTGAACAAAGGATTTGTTTCAGAAAAGGAATCATATTCAGCAAGCTCCTTTCATTTCCAGTTTCTATTGAGTTGCAGCAGCTGCCCAACAACTCTGGCATTTTGGTAAAAATGCCATTTTGTCTAGTTTTCATTCAATCCTTTTAGAGGATTGTTGTATTGTATTTTCAGGGGTTGAGACCTTTCTCCCCCTTTCTTATTTGAGCTTACATTGTTGTATCATTCATGTACATGTATTTACTGCTGCAGTACCTCCATAGACTGCGCAGTCTTAGTTGAGAATAAACTATGCAAGTAGTGTTTTCTCTATTTCTATGCACATGTCTCATTGAGACTCTTTACTTGATTTGAGTAATAGATTTCTCAAGAGTTTGTCTACATTTTATGTTGCATATGTATTTGAAGGCTGATTTCATCTTCATGTAACATGGCTCCTTAGAGATAACGATGTCATTTCCTTTGTTGAGAAAAGTGATGTTGCAGCCCTTTTCATTGGGCCCTTTTCTCAAGATAACAGGTGAAGGAGGCTTGTCTCAAGCTTCTAGAAATATTTGTTCTGAGTCCACTCTTGGATTTAGGCTCTAGAAGGACATATTCAATGGATCCCAGACTAGGGATCAAATCCTGCTGCCTCCATTTCAAGAAAATGTGTTTTCCAAGCTTGGGTTGCTAGCCATTCCTACTAGGAAATTTCACATATCTGTAGACAGAGTCTGCAAAGGGCTAGCAAGCCTCCGGATCTCACCCTTCTTTAGAAGGTGACATATCCGGTAAATTCCCCCGTAGTCCATCTCTGGCACAGACTTGTGATATTTCCGAAAAAGGAATATTACAATGGTATCAGAGTATCTTTCTTGGCTCAGCCTGTGGCCTTCAAAGCCCAAGAAAGAGAACAGAAGATGAAGAGGATGAGATTGATCTCATCCATTTTTTAGAAGAAGAAGAACCTCCCCAAGGAGGAAGAGAAAACAGAAAAGGAAGACCCCTGCACTTCCTATTCTCATCTAGAAGGAAATAAGGAGTTGAGCAGGAGAGAGACTCCATCTATTGGAAGAAAGGAGAAGAAAATACTCACAAGTCTTCTTCCCAAATCTAAGAAAGGCACACATGAAGATTTCAGAAAGATTAGGAGGGAGATTGATGGAGAATCTCAAAGAGGGTTCGAAACTGAAGGAAGCCCTAGATTTGCACATGGTGAGGGTAAGCATGCAGCTACACACCATGATGAACAACGCAGTTAAAGGCCCAAAATTCCCGTGAGGGAGATGAAATAAGGAGGAAAGGTGACTAAGGAGGAACCCCTTAGTGATTTCTTGAAGGAGTATGAGTCTCACACTCATGGATTCATAAATCAGCCCACTTTTTCTGAGTTTTACAAGAGCAAGGTGAAGGGGAAGGAGCAGCAAGATAGATTTCATCTATCTACTTTTGGAAGTTCACCTTCATATTCAGCCAAAGTTTGGGTGGAGGAGCCAAACACCTTCCAACAGCAGCACCACATTTCAGAAGAAGAAATCATCAAGGTTGCAGCGCTTCATTTGAGAGGTAAGGCTCATGCATTGTGGAAACTTGAGTCCATTTCTTTTGAGAATGTTAAAGCTTCATCTTATGTAAATTTCACTAAGTCATTGGTGAAAATATTTTATCAGAACATTCTTGAAACTCATGAGATGAAGTTAAACCAAGGGACTCAAACAAAACCCTTGCATAGAAACGCAGAACCACCTCAAGAAACAATTGGAGAAGCCGAAAACTTGCATCAAGCCTTTTTGGAGGCCAAACTTTCATCCCACACCTTTGAGCAACAAACCAGAGAGCTCTCTTTTTCAAAGGGGGATCAGATTATTGGGATGTTGCCCAAATTTATTGCAGAGACAGAGGGCAACAACACTACCAAATCTAGAGATCATCTAGGGCCTCATGCAAAGGAAGAAGGAGCTTTTGCTCCAAATAAAGGGATTCTTGTGTCTTTGCAAGAAGGTCCCCAGGATCTCATGCATGGAGATCAAGGCACACTTCATGATCCACATGTGCCATGGAAGATGAGGTGTAAAACCATGAAGATTCAGGAAGAAGATAGAGGAGAGACCCAGCACCATGTGATGAGGAGGGCCCATCTTTATCCATTTTTTGAGGTCATTAGACCTACAAAGGTGATTGAGCTGCACAGTGAAAGCATGGACAGGGTTGTTCAACCATGTATACAATCATCTTCAAATGAGAATGTCTCATTGAGTGGAGACATCACACCAAGGAGGCCACTAGTTCAGATGAGGAGGATAGATGCTTCAAACAGTGAAGCATCAATCACTGATTTCAGCAGTGTGGAGGCCTTGGGACAGCTTGTTGCAGTGCTGGGGGTTTTGGGTAAAACCAAAGAAGAGGGTAGCATCCCCTCACTATCATTCTTACCCACTCTCCTTTCAATACCTGCGATGTGGCAGGAGAAGCAAGGGAAGGACAACAACCTTCCCACTTGTACAGATGGCATGGGAGCAGTATATGCACACCACTCCTTGGAGGAATGGGCACAGTCACTTCTTTTCCTTGGGAGGAAGAGGAGAGATTCATCTATGAGTTGCTCCCTTTGCATGAGAAGAAAACATGGTAAGGATATTGTTCATTTATATGATTTATATGTTGATTCCTTAACCATGTGTATGCAGGATGTTGCTCCAAGGAGGATCATTATTTGTCAAAGGCTCCTTGGTCTACTTGGGGCCAAGAGCATAGTTGATGGTCATCCCCTTGATGGACTTGGGGTAGATTTGTATTTTGGAGGACATGCTCACCATGCATCATACATCACTCATTTTCTCCAAATGCATGAGGAGAATGTAGTAGCAAACCGATGGTTGAGGAACCACATCTTTTGTCATTCTCTATTGCAGTTTATGCTCAAGCTGCACTGGTTGCATATAAGGGATCATTGCCCCACTCACTCACTACATATGGCAGCCAGCATGACTTCCATTATGGCTCCTTATGATTTTATTGATCATATTATTTTCAGGAGCATGATTGAGAGAGAGGCACAAGGGTTGAATGTGTCCTTTGGGGGAGAAGATCCCCATACTTTTTGCAGGGCATGCTCTAAGGGGAGCATGAGAGATGATGTGGCCACCATATTTCAACATTTATTCCTTGTTGAGGTGAGACATGGGAGTGATGGGGAGTCATATGATGGTGTTGATCTCCTTCCCATCACAAAGGAGAGACATTGGGCTAGATTGATTCACAATGGAGGAGGAAAGATCCTTGGAGATCCAAACTTCAACTTGCCACTTGAGGGCAACATTTTTGTAGCCCAAGAGCAGCCTTCACTCTACACTTTTCATGAGTGTAGAGGTGAATAGCGTGGGGTAGGCTATGATGTCTACCACTTTCAAATTTTTAGCCCACCTTCTTTGTTGGAGCTCAAGGTGGAAGAAGATGTTCAACAGTTGCCTTATCTGGAGGTAACTAGATTCATTTGGATGGTTGATTGGGGATGGAGGATTCACATGAGGGGAATGTTCTTCCCAATTCATTTTGACACCATGCCTCAAGGAGACCTCTAGACAACACCTTATTTGCTTCTTGAGTACATTCCATGTTCATGATGAAGGCCACACTAGCTAGTTTACATTACTTGAGAGGAGTAGTATGGAGACTCTTTGTTGATACAACATCTCATTCTTCATGAGGAGTTCATCATAAGTAGATGCTACAGTTGGAGGGAGAGGACATCCTACAGTTCTATCCTTACAAGTTTCTTGAGGGCAAGCAACATTTGGGAGGGGAGGACTATAATGTTCCAAAATTTTATGGAACATTGAAAACTTTTGTTTTTGCTTTAGAAGGAGAATAAATGGGTAAGGAAACCCATTGATAATAAAAATCTGAATAAAGGAACCCTTATAATTTGAAAATGGATCAATAAAGAATTGGATTTCACACCCCATGTGTGAAAAGAGACAATTTGCAGGTGGATAATCCTAGAAGAGGCCAAGTTAACTGCGCAGATTGAGAAGATAAGGTTTACTTGGTGGGCCAGCACAGTTTGCATGAGAGGGAGATCATTCTAGAGAGGAAACCCTAATATTTGGGGCCCATGACAAAGCACCCTTCACTTGTTTAAAAGGAGACTAAAGCAACCATTCTCATTCATGCGTTTGATGATCATTTCTCTTGTCTTCTTAGACAAGTGCATTCTCCAGCTATTTAGCTGAGATGCAGTGCTGCTAGCACTGAGTGTTCCCGGGCGGGAATCCCATATCTTCCATTGAGTAGCTCTTGGAAGAGCTTGTTCTTCATTTCCCCATATTCTGGCTTGAGGCCAAAGCATTCCATTTAGCTCCAACGCAGTCTCCATTGGTGGTTGAGTTGTGTTGCTGGGTGTTGCAGGGGAGGGTTCCTCAACACTACTTCCAACATTGTATTTCAGAGGAGGGATTCTCCATTCCTTTAGGAGATCAGTGAGGGAGTTTTGATCTTCATTCCATCATCTTTGGCATTAGGCCAATCATTTTCCATCAGCAGAAGAGCATCCCTCTTCCTTGACTGCGTAGTCCATAGAGAGTATTTGCAGTGAGGGTTGCAGCATTTTAGTGGGTGGTGAGATCTTCAATGAAAGGATCAGCCTTTCATCTAGAATATTGAAAAAAGGAGTTCTTTCAGAAAAGGCATCATATTCAGCAAGCTCCTTTCATTTCCAGTTTCTATTGAGTTGCAGCAGCTGCCCAGCAACTCCAACATTTTGGTAAAAATGCCATTTTGTCTAGTTTTCATCCAATCCTTTTAGAGGATTGTTGTATTGTACTTTCAGGGGTTGAGACCTTTCTCCCCCTTTCTTATTTGAGCTTACATTGCTGTATCATTCATGTACATGTATTTACTGCTGCATTACCTCCATAGACTGCGCAGTCTTAGTTGAGAATAAACTATGCAAGCAGTGTTTTCTCTATTTCTATGCACATGTCTCATTGAGACTCTTTACTTGATTTGAGTAATAGATTTCTCAAGAGTTTGTCTAAATTTTATGCTGCATATGTATTTTAAGGTTGATTTCATCTTCATGTGACATGGCTCCTTAGAGATAAGGCTGTCGTTTCCTTTGTTGAGCAAAGTGATGTTGGAGCCCTTTTCATTGGGCCCTTTTATGAAGATAACAGGTGAAGGAGGCTTGTCTCAAGCTCCTAGAAATATTTGTTCTGAGTCCACTCTTGGATTTAAGCTCTAGAAGGAAATATTCAATGGATCCCAGACCAAGGATCAAATCCTGCTGCCTCCATTTCTGGAAAATGCATTTTCCAGGTCAGTCAAGTAAATTTTATCTCGCCAGGGAATTTCACATATCTGTAGACAGAGTCTGCAAAGGGCCAGAAAGCCTCCGGATCTCACCCTTATTTAGAAGGTGACATATCCGGTAAATTCCCCCATAGTCCATCTCTAGTACGTACTTGTGATATTTCTAAAAAGGAATATTACATTAATACATTTGCATGATGATTCATATCAAAGGTTAAAAACCCTTGATATATCATTTTGTTGTTTATTTGCGTGTTTCAAATTGGTAAAATCTCGATAAATCGTGTGAGAAATTTTTGCCCCAATTGTCAACTTATACCCAAAATTTACGAATTCAACCATTAAAGATTGGCCAGGAGCGGTTTACTGATCCAGTAATTCAGAGCAGACTTCAGATTCAACCACGATCTCCTCAGAACCTTTCAAGAAGCCAAAAACCTACGTTTAAGGTATTTTTTGACCAATTTAAAGCCTGCAAATTCCATTCAATTCTTTTGTAATAGAACCAGGCTTTCAATTAGGAGATTTCACCAAGCCAAGTTACCTCAAAATACCAAAAATAGGCCAAACCCTGGCCAATTTTTTCCAAAAAACTCTGTTTTCAGTTATGAGCCTTTCTAAAGCCAAATTTCCAATTTTTTAAAGCCTGAAGACCAAACTCAAAGACCTACTATTGAATATATCTTAAAAAACTCATTTTTTTCAGACCAATCTGTTTAGGAAACCCTCGTTTTCTGTCTTATCCCAGTTTATATCCTCTGACAAAGAAAAATAACTCCTGCAAACAATTTAAGCTTATAGTAGTTATTCCAAAATGACCAAAAAGTAGATCACAGTTAAACCTGGAGGTTCTAAACCAACCAAGCCTGGAGGATCCAAACCTCCTAATAATGTAACACCTAAAGTTGTTAAATTTACTCTAGTCCTCACTGCTAAATTCACTGTATCAGTAAACCCCCTCCAGCCACCTGTAGCTGCAGTAGAAAACCTTCCATTGACTGATATGGACTACAAGATTTTTGATCCTGTTGTAGAATTCAACCTCTTAGAAATACATAATTGGTGCTACGATAAATACTTGGACAAAGATGAAATGCCTATTTGGGAGACTCATTTTCCCAAATATGTAGTTCCATTGACCCACCCTAGACAAGACCTTGTTAGATTATGTCAAAAACATTATGAACCAGACCAAAGGGCCATTGTTAATGCTAACAGAGAAATCCTTATTACCATCACAGCAGAGTCAATAAAGCAAATGCTACAATTACAGTTTGATCCTCAATCAGTCCCCCTATCTATAGAAGCTTTGACCCACTTGTACTTAGTCCTGGATTTCCCAAAGAATTTTATGATATTTCAAAACTTTTTGCCTTCCCATGTTGACATTCCTAAGTTAAACCCTCCTTATTCCACTACTAAATTTCCTGAAGGGTCTAGACATATTATCTCAATGCTATCTTTTATACTGGGATACTTTATAGATGGATTCACTGATGAATCAATTTTTGGCTTTCTATCCACCTTATCTCCAGGCCAACCTCCAGCAATCATTTTTTATTATGCCAGATTCATAGCAGACAGTATTCATCATCAGCTGACCAAACTACCCATTTAAGGGGTTTTCAGATACTCATCCTACTTGTTTCACTTATTTTTATTCTTCCAAGCTGATAATTTTCCAATTTCATTGCAAAAGATGGACTTGGATCAGCAATAACATATATATTGCAAAATATATAAGCAAGATAATTTTTGCATTGGAGTATTTAAGAAAAATTCTCAGTGCAGATGCCTCTATTAACTTCTTAGCTGCCAGGAAAAAAAATCAATTCAAGCTAAAGAATCAGGTTGGTCCTTTCATCATAAACAACAGAGAGGCAGAAAAATAAATCACAAAGAGACTAGCAAAGTTTAAATTTCAAGAAAGTTTTCCATGGAACTATGATCCTCAAGGGATCCTGAGCAATTTAAGGGTAAAATGTAAACTAACACCCTTCATACATGAGCTTAAGCCAGATATTGAAAATTTTTCCAATCAAGCAGAATGGGTGGAGACCACACTGATAAATAAAACTACTAATACAGAGACAGCAGGAAAAATGTTTACAACACAAGCCCTTGAAGTTGTAAAGCAGCCAGAGACTTCAGCCAAAAGAAACAGGGAAGAAGGAGCATACACAGCAGAAACAACTTCAAAAACTAAATTCAAACTTATTTATAATAAAAGGCTTAAATTCAGTTCAGTTGGGAACGAAAAGGTAATTGACATTGAAGATACAAATGAGCCAGAGGTAAATAATGATGAAGCTACAGTGATAGTCAATGAAACTCTTGCAGAGATTTAAAAAGTGAAAACAACAGGTAAAAATGATACTCAAATGATTGAAAAGCCACAAAATTTGGAGGCCTCTTCCTCACAAACAACTGAGGAAAATGATTTAGATATCAAAGAGAAATATAAGCAGATAAAGCAGAAGAATGAGGAAATTAAATCAGAGATATATTCTCAATTCCTCAAGCAAAAACCTGGGAATCAAAATAGGCTACTGATAGCCTTTTATTATTCTACAAACAAAATGATTATGTCATTTTTGCAACCAACTACCTCAGCACCAAAAACAGTGGTAGATTATAAAAAGGTAGAGTTTGAGGTAGACACCGAAAATGTTCATGAGCTGGACCAAATCGAATTTCATAGACATAGCTCTGAAATGTTGTATTCAACAGTGGTGACTAAAGCAATGAGTGTTACCAAATTACAGAATACTATTTTTAATATGCAGGATCAAATGAAGTTAGACAAGGGATCTTTGTATGCAAAGGACCTAAGGATTAAAGCCTTAGAGGATTTAGTTTTACAGGTGGGATATAATCCCTCAAATATTCGAGCGGCAGAATTGTTGGTTAAGAAAAAGAATGATGATATTGCAGCTTTTAGGAAACAACTTAAGCTTCCTCAAAGTGAGCATCCACAAACCAAAGAAATCCTTCAAGATCAAAGTGAAAAAGAAGAGATGATGAAGCTCATCCTTAAATGAACTGCTCAGATCAAAGAAATGGAATCCCAAATGGACCAGCTAGTCCAAGAGAAGGAAACTGTGAAAGAACCTGACACTCCTATCATTCCTTCAGTTATACTAGTGATTACCACAGTGGTGGCTTCCACATTAGGAGAAAAACTAGCACCAAAAGAACCACTGGCAACTACAGTGCTAGTGAGTTCAACTACTACTTCAACCACAGATTCTTCTACAACACAAGTTCAACCAACAGATGAAGCAGGCCAAATTGTTAAAGCTATGGAGGAAATGTCTTTGAAAACTAATGAAATCAACAGCTTAAAGAAGATGATTGATAATCTTGAAGCTACAAATAAGTTAGCTCTAATAAATGCTAAAACCCATGAATAGAAGGCAATTAGACTTGGAGAACAAATCAAGGGCTTACAAAAAGAGCTAACTTTCACTGAGAAAATTTCATTTGTAAAAAAGCATCTATGGACAAACATAATTGAAGCCATTCACACTCAATGGCCTTCAATTCAGGTTATATATGAGCAGAGAGACTTATTATTAGTAGCTCAGACAGAGATTCAAAAGACCAAGGATGAGTTAATTTATAATCCATCTCAGACTTTAAAACTCATCACATTCCTGAACAACAAGAACAGAGTAGAATTGGAACAATTACAGGTATTGGACAGAACAGAAACCATTTTACAGATTAAAAAGGTGGTAACCAAGAAAAATTTGATGAAAAACCTGGAAGAGAAATGTGAATCAATGAACATTTCCATAACAAAGTTTATGGTAAAAAACACAAACCTAAGACAGAAGGGCTTGCCAGACATCCATGTTTTTAATGAAAAACTGATGCCCCAGAAGGATTATGATAAAAAGATTAGGGAATTTTCCAAGGAGAAAGACAAAAACCATTACCACAAGGCACTCCCACAGGAAAAGTCCTCCTTCAGCACTTTGAAGATTTTTTCTTTCTACAACATGAGATTAAACATCTCTTTGTGTTCAAGCCCACCTTTGCTAGATACACAAAAGCCTATGAGAATTTCAGGAAGCTAAAGAATGTCAAAAATTCCAATGAAGAACAATGGAAAATATTTACAGATTTAATGTAACAATGAGAGGTAAAACAGTGAAGAAAATTACCTTGAAAAATAGTAAAAAAAAAATAGTGAAATAAAATGATAGTCCGCTGATTTTTACTGCAAAAAGATATATTTTTACAATAGTAAACAGTGGAAATATCAGTCAAAAGTGTATCAGCGTTAAAGAGTATCAGATGAAAGAATATCAGCTAAGGCAACTCAAATGAAGATATTTTCTAGCAGCTAGCAAAGCAAGACAGCTAATCACTCAAAAGCTCCTTGTTAGATAAAGTAGTTCTATTTATTTTGGATAAGAGGACAACTTGTTGATTTGTTAAACAGCTGTCCCTCTTATTTTGTAAAGATGTTTTCTATTTCCTAAAGATATTCCTAGATTTCTCCTAGGATATTTGCAATAAAATTTTGTATAAATACTTCTACATTAGAAGTATTCAGTGTGGAATAAAATTGTTGGACTTACTATAGACTTTTTTGCTGAACATTGGAGGCTATTGTGTGTTGATTTCGAAGTAGAAGATTGGACAAAGCTAAACTAGCATCATAATTCAGGATCCCTGTGATAAACTGATGAGTGAAGTACTCCCTTCTTGTCATTTTTTTCTTTTCTGAGTTTCATGCAATTCATTATATGTTTGTTCTATCTGAATGTGCAACTAGGAATATTACTACAGGATTAGTCTAGTGCTCCATGTTTTTAACTAGTTACCATTTTAATGTTTTCTGTTGATTTCCGGTGTTAGGAATCCTTGATTGCTCCTACTCCCGTTTGAACCCTGCCTCCTTCTTCCATTTTCCAGATCAAAGGATCCTTCATTGCCCTTTATCCCGATCATACCATTTCACCAAAAAACACTTTCCCAAATCTCTGAGGGTTATCTATCTTGCCCTAAATACATTTGTACATTTTTGGCCTTGACTTCTAGTGTTGCTAGCTAGATTTAGACTCCATAGCCCAATGGACAAGTTGATTTCTCTTTAATTTACCTCTAAGTGATTTTTTCCCACCAAAACCTTTAAAAAAAACCAATTGTTCTATCATAACTAGCCTAAAAACATAAATAAAAAACAAAGATAAATCTTAAAGAGAGAGCCCTCTCTGAATTTTAGGAAGGCTAGATCCTAGAATTTGAAGTAGGTTTGTGGTTACCTCTAGTGTTCTTAGACTAAAAACTCAAATCCCACAACTTAATAAATTACTAGAGTGATAACGAGATGAACAACGATCCAAAAGAGGAAACCCTGTGTAATTGTCATGTCACCATAGTGCTCCAAGCCTCAACTCCAAAATGGAATATTATGTACTCGGGTTCGATTACTTTTTCACCTTTGCTCATTTTGAAAACAGTTAGAGAGAGGACAAGTTTTGGTGCCACTGAGGAGTTTTGAACCCTGTTTTGAAATTTTTACAGGAAGGAGCTACATGCATGCGTAAAATTTATACAAGAGGGTCGAATCTTTATAGGAGAGATTAGAAAGTGAGAGGGCCATAGTGGTTTGAATTGGTCACCAAATTGCCATATAAATCCGGGGCTACTTGAAAAGAAGTAAGTTTCAGTCACCATATCCATAGTCCTTACATCAAATTCATTCCAAATTATACTCATATTTATGCTTTGTGGAAGTATAGTGTATTGCAAGTAGAAGGTATACTTGAGAATTTTAGTGGTTGGAAAAGAATATATTTTATTGACAAGGAATTCTAGCATAATTTGCACTCTTGGAACCGAGAAAAATAAACATTTCTCTACATCAATGCTTGTTGAACCTCAAAACTATCATTTTTACTCTAACACCCTTTTTCATCATTTATTCCTTCCTTTTCATGGATTCA